>JAPKLW010005788.1:0-10626 GCA_026898455.1 Plectranthus barbatus | reverse complement strand
CAGGGGGGCTGGGCTGGTACAGCACGCAGGGGGGGCTGGTGCAGCGTGGGGGATGGGGGGGGTGCCGCAGGCTGAGGGAAGGAAGAGGGAAGGCTGCGAGAGGCAGGGAGAGATGGAAAATTTGGAGAGAGAGAGAGGAAGACGTCGCTGCAGAAAAGAGGGAAGAGGGAGGAAATAATTTCCGGATCGATTAGGCTGATACCATGATAGGGTTTTGAATATTTGCCACAAAATATTATTCATTGATCAAACATATAAATAGAGTACAAAAAGATACGGAAAAATCTAAAAGATACGAAAGATCCTAATTCTAATAGATATACAATATGCAATTCCTAATTCTAATAGATATACAATATGCATGTATATCTATGCATATCTATAATCTAATAAGTTTATTTTTAATTTTTTAAGTTAGTTATTTTTCTTATTCTAGGGTTTATGCTTTCTTATCTATTGTATTTCTCATTTATAAAATAATTCAACTTTTGAGAAAAATATATAATTGTAGTAAAAAAAAAAATCTCATAAAAATTGTCTTACACGGAGAATCTATTAATTTGAAAATGTACCTGGGATTCAATGGTGAAGGTGTTGCAATTCCAATATTGTATAATATTGTCTAATTTGGGTAGAATAAATCTATATATTTTATTTTTGGACATCTCACAAAATGCGTTGTAGTAATGAAATTATGTAGAATTTTATATCAACAA
Organism: Plectranthus barbatus; assembly: GCA_026898455.1. Taxonomy (NCBI): domain Eukaryota; kingdom Viridiplantae; phylum Streptophyta; class Magnoliopsida; order Lamiales; family Lamiaceae; genus Plectranthus; species Plectranthus barbatus. The sequence continues at coordinate 9,910 of JAPKLW010005788.1, read as the reverse complement.
GTCTTTATCTTCTTCTTTTTCATGTGGGTTTTGAGTTTGCTAAACTCAATAAGGGTTAAAATCAGCGCAGGATTAACAAAATATGTGGCTATTATTAAATGAGGGGCCTACTTGTAAATCTTTATCTTAGCAGATTAAGGAAAAAGTGATTTAAATTTGACCCCGGCCTACCCAATCTAATACCAATTCATTGCAACTTGTCATCCCCACATGAAAAAACCACGCCCACCCAAAAATCAAAAAATAAAATATCAAAATGGTGAAACTGTTTTTTGCTATTTTAATGCATTAAATTAAATTAAAGCAATTGGAGTATTCTACTAAGAATTTTGAATAATTAATATTGGCATGCTAAGTTATAACTAGGATTTAGGAATGCGCTATTTAATTTGAAATTAACAGACTGATTAGAATGATTTGAGGTTTAAAAGTGGGGTAGAGTAAAAATATTTTAGCTCAAAAAAACTTTACCCAATTCAGCACCAATCTTATAGGACTAGCCCTAAGTTTGATCGACAGATTGACTTAATTGATATTAATATTAATATTTTTTTATTATAATTTACAATAATATAATCTAATTTTAGTATTAAAAGTCATATATTTTTATTAAAACTTAAGTTATATTATTCTATTTAGTGTAAGTAATCTTTAATAGATAATGAATTCAACAACTATTATAGCAATCAATGTTTTGAAATATTTCAAATGTGCTCAAATAAATTAATAATATATTGTGATTATTTAAATTGATTAGCACTTATAGATTGTGATGTATAATATATATATATTTTGAGATTAAGATTTTAGCATTTGAATTTACAATCCAGAGAAATTATAATATAAATTGATGCTAACCAACTAAAGCATCAATTTAACTGATTTATAGATCCAATTTAAATTTAGTATTGAGAGAGAGGAGCTATACATCCAGAAATAGAGAAAGCTTTTGAAACGAAAGCGACAGTTAATTAATTGATGCATATATTACACTTGACCTTAACAAATGACAATACAACCAAATTAACTAACCTTAGTTGACCCCTACTCATACCCATCTAGAACAGCAACGGCATTATGCCACTACCAAATTAATCAAACTAATTAAATCTTCCAATATTAATTTCTTGGAAGTTAGTTAAGATCCATCATAAATATTATTATTATTATTATTATGCTGGGCAGGTTTTCTTCTCCCCTCCAAGAATAAAACCGTCGTCTACAACTACAGGAATGATTTCCACAGCTATCCCTCCCAGCTTCACCACATGATTCAGTTGATCGCCATTGTTGTGCTCCTCTATTTTGATTTCTAACTCAGCAGGGATCTGCTTTTCTTGCACCGGTTTCGCGTTTTTGTAAACCAGATACACCACCATTTGCAGCACTCCAAAGCCGAACCCTAGAACATTTGGAATCTGCATGCACACCAATTATTATTTAATTTCTGGAATGAATTCAAATATCTTGCATGCATGGATATTAATGTGAATTCATTCTTACAGCAATGTTATAGTCTTTGCGCAGTAATCCAAAAAAGAACCACATCACTGCACTCAGCGTCAGGAAAAACGACAGAAGAAACGGCATGTATTCCACACTTCTGGTTCTTATCACTTGTCTCTGCACACACACACACACAAAAAAAAACCCTAATTAGGCCATGTGTTTATGTGATATATATATGTATGTATATATGGAGGTTTTTGAGTAATTACCAGAACGCATAAAGGCGCGACGAACACACACAAAGAGAAAACAAGGCAAATCCACCCCACAATTGCGCCGCGGTTGGACTCATTTGCAAAGAATTGAGTTACAAACAAGATGAGACCGAACCCCACCACATTCATCAATAAAAGCAGCTTCACTGTTTCAACCTGATTGCATAAACTTAATTAGAATCACTAATAAGTAATAAGTGGTGAATCAATTAATTTGGTTTGTATAGATCAGTATGTATCATACCCTAGCATTTTTGGGAGCGAAGAAAAGGTAGAAGCAAATATAGACAGACTGAATGAAGCAGCCAAAGGAGTTGATGGTGATGAGAAGGGTGGTGTCAGTCTTCAGAAACGCGTAGTATATCCACAGCATGGCGCTGAACAATCCCACGATGTAAGGGATGGATTGGAACCCTTCAGTCGATCCTTTCTTGTAGATTTTGTAAAATGTTGGACTGCATATACATCAAAGAAAAACATGAAATCATCGTTAGAATTGTGCATAAATTGGTTTTGTTGAGAATAAATATATGTTGAATCGAATCGGATGCTCACATTGGAGAAAGGAAAACCATGAACGAGATGATGTTGCCTGCCAAAAAAACAAATGCAAGAAATAAGTTAGTTATGTAATGAAATTGCTAAGTGATTCTAGCCAGAGAGAATATATGAATTGTGCATGAATTGCATGGTTTTCGACGTGTAAAACAGTGCATGTATCAAGACTTGTAGAATATGATATAATGTGCATGGGTATACCTAGAAGGCCAAAAACAAAAGCTAGTTGTTCCATTTCTCAACCAACACTCTTGAAAAGAGTATATTCTAGTATGTTGAATGGAGAAGAAGTAAACAAGGCAATCGAGGTGATTGTAAATGGTGGTGGAAGGATCCATTTATATAGAGGGGGGTGTGAGACAAAATTGAGGTGTGGTGGGAGGGTGAATTTCCTCTTGTTTTCATCTTTACAGTTGTTCAAACCATAAAAAGACAGGCTATAGTGCTGATTTTATCACAATATCTCAAATTCTTTTATTCCTCTTCCCACCACAACCAAATTTGGTAACTTCATACACTAGAGCATTCAATTTCATGCCCTTTACAATGATCATTTCTTCTGTTCAAAAACCCCTTAATTATAATTCTCAACTGATATACGTCACATACTTCTCTCCTTGAAATGCAACGAGCATGAGAGGCCTCATTCTCTTACTCTATAGCATATTTAGCTATCTTTTATACAAAAAACTTTCTATATTTCGAATGCATATGTACAGAAAATGAGATATTGCATAGTTTTATAACCAGACTAATTTAATCATCAACCCTTGATGGAGTGGTGTCTTATAGATGAATTCATGAAAAACAAGGATTGAAACCACACAACAATAAATTCTTGATATGAATATATCTTTCTTTGCGGAAGGTAGCTTGGAATTTCTGTCATAAGATAAATTTATTTACCAGCTTCCCAAAAAAAACATATATATATATTTGGAGATATATATATATATATATATATATATACAGCAAGACAAGAAGAGATGATGATATAAAGAAAAAATGGGACCCAAATGGGGATGTGTCACCCACCAGTGGAATTAAGGGTTACAACTCAGAGATGGGAATTTATGGTAGTTTTTGATGCCCCCGTGCTTGTTGCTACTTGCAACCTTCCCCTCATCCTATTCATCATACGCCCCCCATGCTGTACACCACTCTCACCACCACTTTTTACATTTCACTCACGTTTTCGTTTTTAACTCCCATCAATTCATAATTCATCTACCAAACCCTAATAAACAAATTCAATATTTTTACTAACAATTAATTTTAGAAGAACTTGTTAGATCTATCTACTATATAGTATAAATATTATATATTATACGTAAAATTAAAAAAAGCATCAAGCACTGAAAAAAATATACGAGGTTTAACCTAGCTCTTAATTATTTGTGATTTGAAAACAAAAAATCCTATGTGGCTAAGATACACACAATTAACAGAATTTGTGGCTGAGATGTGAAGTTATAAATTCAAGTGTTTCCAGATTAAGGAAAAGTGTGTAAAGTAATTTTAATTTGATGCCAGCCAACTTACCCAATCTCAATATATATCAAATTCAACTCTTCCCCAACCCCACCCACAAACAAATATAAAAAATTAAATTAAATTAAAGAAAAAAAATGAAACTTTTTTTTTTTGGATGCATGGTCTACTCAACTCCTTCTATACATGTTATTTAATTTGTTTTAATCTAATATAAGTTGTTTGGTTTAAAATATAAATAAGTTCAAATTCAGCAATTGGAGTACTCTCTAGAAGACTGATGTGGAATAAGGAATATATTTATATATATGTTATTTAATTTGTTTTAATCTAATATAAGTTTGTTTGGTTTAAAATATAAATAACTTCAAATTCAGCAATTGGAGTACTCTCTAGAAGACTGATGTGGAACAAGGAATATATATATAAATATAGCGGTGAGAAAGATCTTAATGTAAGAAAGTGAGAAATATGCTTGATTGTGTTCATGAGATTGCTTGATTGTATTGAGGTTGTTGCTTGGTTGTATTTTAGTTGTGGCTTGATTATTTTGTTGCTTGATTGTGTTTTAGTTGTTGCTTGTATGAATATCAACCATTGATTTTTTAGATCTAATGGACATGATTCATTCTTTTTTCTCACAGGAGAATTTTTTTAACATGATCTCTCCTCTCTCTCTATATATATAGTAGTGATCAGGTGAGAATTAGCCTTAGTATGAGAAATGAAAATAAATCTGGCCCGTCCATTTCATCAAATCAACGAACATGATTCAATCTCAGCAAATTAAAAAAGATGACATATTTGCCCCAATATCCTGCAGTAAAGGCTAAAATTGTAAAAAATACTCAAAAATAAACAACCTGCATTTTAAACCCTATTTATTTCATTTTTACTTAAATATGAATTAAAAAAAATTAAAATTACATCGCATTAATTGTCGTAAGTTCATTTATGACCATCCTACGTGCATCTATAAGAATGCTATCATGCATTTTTGGTTACATTCTTATTGACTTTGGCACAATTCCTTGAATCACGATATGTCAACTTTTTACATTTTGCATACATTCTCATTGGTTTATCCAACATTCTAAGACCTTTCTCCTTCCTCGAAGTAATTCGACTTCCACTGCCTTTGATTTTCAAAATAACTGGAGGCAACATTTAAATATTTTCAGAAACCGATCACCATAAAAACCTTCAAACATGTTCTTCTTCAAAGCAGCAATACGAGCATAATCCTTATAAAACTCAATATCATCATCAAGAGTTCTAAAAACTCTCCCCTTTAAAGGTCTCATCTCATCAAGACAGTTTGACATAAATGAACCTGTAATATAATAAAATGCATAAGTTTATCACTAGTAATGCATAATATAAACCTAAAAATGAACATGTCACTACACAAAGATTTCACGAACCATGATAAAAAAAATGCACATGTTATAGAACTAAAATGAATATAAAAGACAGAAAAATGAATAATAGAGAAAATCTTTTTAATTAAACTATCTTCAAGCACGAACAACCAATAACAAAAAGTTTACAATTCCAAAACCAACACAAATCATCTCTAAAAATTATAGAACATCAAAACAAACATGAACACAATCACAAATCAAAAATAAAAAGCAGAGAGAAAATTCTGAATATACCTTCATATCCGCGATCAACCATAACTTCGTCAAACAATAGAACTCCAAAATAAAATACTGAATTCAATAACAACTACAAGTAACAAAACTAACTTTAGGCTGACGAGCCAAAGCAGACATAATAGAGTCTTGCTTGGAAGCAAGAACATCATGCGAGCAAAGAACCAATTCACGCTGAAAAAAGAAGAAGATTATTTGACCAAAAGCTAATGATAATAGCAATAAAGACGATATATAAATTTACAAAAGCATTAACTGGGTACCTAAATAAATTAACTTTCACTATATAAACTCATAGCTGAACTCCGCCGTAAGTTACTATTTTCTTATACCAACACAGTAAACATACAAACCCCGAAATACTCCTTTATCCTAATATAACTACAATGGATGATAAGTTAATAAACAAGGTCAACCAAAAGAAATTGGCCATTGCCAGCACAATAAACTTGCACATGTTTGTCTATAATAAGAGAAATCAAGAAATATCATTTGTACTAATGAAAACAAGTTTATTGTCAGAACAAGTAATCAGAGAAGTAAAAAGCACTAACTACATTAGTGTTCAATATTGATATTGATATTGGTAAAGCCTTTTGTGGATTCTTAAAATCAAAGAAAGGGAATATCTACGGCATTTGCAGAGATACACCACAAGCAACATTACATAACACAGTAACTCTATTCATTATCTTCACCATAATAGTAAGAAATTAAAGGATTTAGCGGTATATTGACACTTCAAAAGAAAGCAAGTTTTCTTTAGCAGAAAAGAAAGCAATATTGAAACAGAGTTAATTACTAAAACATAAACGAGCATAAGTCTAAAATAAGAGACCTAAAAACATAATTTATGTCTTAAAATCTGTTACTCACCTAATATCATTCTTATATGCAGGTAAGGATCAAACAATTTGACAGATATACTTAGAGGTGTCAGTGTCCTCAACAACAAGTTTTTATGGTAAGCCATTTGCTTTTAGAGTCCTGGAAGACACAAATAAAAAACCGATGATTTTAAGATTCTATTGAGGATTGGAATAGGTGATGAGTGTATGGAAAGGGAATAAACTAATTTAAATTGTTTCTTAAACAGTCATGCTTTTTCCAAGTTATCCAATGTAGTAGCGATATACTCAAAGCCATAGATCTGAAGCAGCTCTTGCCTAAGTCATAAATCTGCAAAAAATTTTAAAATTAAACAAGAAAATTAAGGAAAATGTCTAGAAAATCATGTAAATGCAGTAAGAAAAATTTGATAGGATTTAAAAAGAATTGCACAACATTGATCAAAGAATAATTCACATCATAAATATTATTTCTTTGAGAAAAAATTGAAGGACTAACTTATCAACTTCTTGTTAGTTGCTATTTACTAAAATTCATTTGGAATTTGTACGATATTGAAAAACAAAAAAAGAGATAAGAGAACTAAAGAAGCAATGGAAAACGAAAGAGACAGAAGTCACTTTGTATTCTAGAAGAGAAACCAACATTTTGGTTGTTGTGTTATATTAGGAATAATATAAATTTTAATATTGATATCTAAAATAAATCTTAATATTTTATTTTAATATATTTTTAGCTAAATATCTTTATTATGCTAATTTTTTTAATCTTGTTAGTTTAGTTATATATTAAGTTTTTCTTTATCTTATATTTTTCTAAATGGTGTAATTTTTTTAAAAATGGTACCCCTTCATTAGGAGGCCCCTGCACCTATCGTACAGCTTCAGCGCCGACACTAGGTGGTGTGTATCCACGAAATCAGAATTGGGTACAATGTATATATGAATAAAACTAAATTGGGATACATTATATGAAGGTAGGTCGAGTGGTTCCGGTGAGATAAAGTCCCCCATAAAAAATGAGAAAGTATGGGGTATTCGAGCAACGAAGTAAATATATTCAAGTAATGTGGTAACATATAATTAAGCAATGTGATAAAAATAATCAAGCTACTAAATTGCTATTGCACATGTTTGGTGGAAGTAAACTACATAATTAATGAAAAAAGTAATCTTATGCACAAAGCAAATAACAATGAACTACTTTTCGTAAAATGCATAAACATGTCATGTATAATAAATCAAAAATGTCTTTGGATTGATAGTTATCTTGCTAGTATTAGAGATGAGTTAAGGAGATAATATTTGACCAAAGACCCTTATCAATATATGAGATGAATATGCTATGACTGAATTTAATAAATTTTAGGTCGTCTCAAGATTATTGATTGAAGAAAATCAAATGGCCCAACCCAAAAATCGAAATCTAAGGATTCAGATTGAGAATTTTCAACCCGAGAAAAAATTATGTTTATTCTGAATCAATTAACCCGCCCGATAGATTGACCCAAAACTCAATAGAACTCGTTTGCCATTTCTAATATCGACATAATGAAGTACAACCCCCTTCAAATCCTGCATCCATCACTGAAATAGCAATAACATGATGTTAACTTAGCCAAAATGACTGCCGGATAGACACCCATAAAATTCATCACCGTTCACAAAATTGAATCAATATAAATATATAAAGCGATTTATGCAAGCAAAATGATATATTTGTGTGTGTGTGTAATGTAGGTGAGGAAGAAGAAGAACTAGCATGAGAAGAAGAGTCCGTCAACATAGCCAAGATGACTGCCCAAAAGAGAGGCTGCCTCCGGCGATATGATGGCCAGCAATCTCTTTGAATGATTTGGGCAAGCCATTCTTGGCTACTAAACGAAGACTCTTTCTCTTCATGTAAGTCCCCTCTTCCTCATGATCTCGACCAAATCCAAATATATATCAATTTGTTGAATTAATGTTGATGATGAATTTCCCCTCGCAATGTCATCTCTATTTATAGCCTTAATTTTAAGATACATCCTCACTCTCCAAAATACCTCTGACCTTATAATCTATCTTTAACCTTATGCATGCATGGTTGTTTTCAATGCGCCCATGCATGCATGTTATGAATAAGAATTTATTCTTTTGATACAGAATGTCAAACTTCAAATTTTATGATATAATAATATTTCTTTCAGGAAAGAAGAAGAAGATATATATATATATATATAATCGCTTTTGAATTTGTAGTTAAATAAAATAAATTAGAATAGACTCTTTGCTAATTCATTAATTTTGTGATATCTATGTACAAAAAATTCAAGTCTCATCGACAAAAAAAAGAAATAATATAGATTATCATATGGATAATTAACCCGCTGTATCTCTGAATAAAAAATGAATAATAATTTTCCTTGCAGTCCAAAGGGTCAATGAAATATTCCATGAGAGCTGAGATTTCAAAGTTGACATGAATTATTCGACACCACTTGGCAAGATATATATAGGAATATATTCCTACATTTCGATTATGGCCAATGGGCAATAAATATGCAGATCGAGCTTTCAAATTGGATAAGGCCAATTTGTGTGTGTCAAAAAAGTTAGCTTTGAACAAAATCTTTGAGTATGAATTAATAGATCTCAAAAGACAAAAGTTGTAGTTTAAGGGCACCCTTACTCTTGAATGGAAGAGAAATATAAAGTTGAATAGTTTGTTATGCCATTTATTTTTATTTTTTAATAAAAAAAGAGCAACCAATATCTTCAATCCAAAATATATCACACTTCACCTGCTACTTCAATATTTACTTTGTAATAATTATTATTTAATAAAAATACCATAAATTTCAATATTGCAAAACTCGGTCAAGGCTGCTGTCAGCCGAGCCAATAAGCTTGCAATCAGCTACTTTGGGCGATGTTGGAATTAACCAACATTGCAAGTTAGACATCATCTAATTGTCCATGCGCTGATTTTTTTTTATATATAATTTATAAAAAAATAATTAAGATTAAGATAAATTTATTTTTTATTTATTAATATTTATATATTTAAAATAGAAATTAATTTACATTTAATTACTTCTATGTACAAGGTAGCCAAGATCTTACTGGAGCACCCAATTTTTTTTTAAAAATAAACAATTTAATTGAGGAGGGAGTGTCCCTTCTTGTCCTCGAATTTAGGAAAAACATTTGAATCACTATGTTATGAAATTTGTGGCACCCGAACACTTGATTAACGCGTAATTAGCAAGTCTTGCAACCATGATAAATTTTGATTATGCAATAATAGAACATTCACAAAAAAACGAATTGAAATAGAAAATTGAGTGAGAACTTATGAATTCGTGAAGTTATACTTATCTAAACTATTGATTTTTTGAGTATTTAGATGATTGAGATTGAAATAACATTTCAATTCAACTAAAAAAAAAGTTCCGCCATATAACAAAAACCAAATCAAATATTTTCATTTGACCTACAAAAATAATATTGTGTTTGAACTAATAAATTAACATTTATAGTTCGTATTTTATCTACTCCCTATACATATATTGGTTGCAACTGAATTATTATACGACTATATATGTTAAGATATAGTTGATAGTTTAGTATCTTGGTATATCTTATGTAT
>JAPKLW010005787.1:0-19510 GCA_026898455.1 Plectranthus barbatus | reverse complement strand
ATGTGCGGTTATCTTAAACACGGGGAATTAATTAAGTCAAATAGAAGCCCTGATTCACATCGGGATAGGATGGCAGTTGCAACATTAATTCTCTAGTGGAATGAATTAATGTTATAAGTTCAAATTATATTCTGGGCTGAATATATGTGTTTGGACTTATGGGAGGCCCAATCATATACCTTCTAGAGATCCCTGGCCTGGCCCAACTAGAAACCCTAGAAGATGCCTATAAATAGGATCTTATGGTTGAGAGAAAAACCCTAGTTATCTAGAAGTTGTCATTCTCCATAAGCTCATGTGTTGAGCGACGGCTAGGGTTTAGTTCTCTCAAACATTGTAGATCTAGTATTTTGGATTGGCATCTACGTTTCGGAGGATTGCTGTCCACCCGGTATCCGATCGTGGTTCGTGGGACATAGGCTAGAAGATCTCCAGTGGAATCGATCTTCAGATCTGTAAAGATCTATTGGTAATTCTTGATCTCCTTGATTTAATTTAATTAAACCATGTATGTGTACGTTTGGTATCCAACATCGATCGTGGGGACGATCCGCCTTCACCGGCGTGTTCCTTCAATTGATATCAGAGCCTCGTTCGTGGTTGTTGGCTCTGCCTGAAACGTGCAGTTGGTTTATTGCATTTAAATCTTTCAAGCATGTCGTCGATGTTTTATATATTTTTATATATTTTTGTTCCTCGTGGCTCCCGTTTTTTTTGGTTTTGGCGCGATGGTTTATTCGCGGTTTGTAATCGTTTTTCACCACGAGAAAATCTGTGGTTAGTATAGGAAATGATGTAATTTTATTTCCTGTAATTTTATATCAATTTTGATGTAATTTGATGTGAAAAACGAGACCAAGAATCGAAGAACACGAAGAACAAACATCGGTGAAAAATTGCCAAATCGCAGTCGCGCAGGGGCTGTTCGTGGCTCAGCCACGGCCTATTGGCTTGTCAATCGGGTTGACTGGCCGGTGGGGCTTGAAGCTGGGTTGGCGGACATCGCCGCCGCACCACTGACGGCCATGGACGATGACGGCAGGCGGTGCAGCAGCAGCTGCAAAATGCGCGCGTGAAGCGTGCACGTTTTAGGGCTGTGCAGTAGCCTGTCTACGTGGCGTCCCCGATGCACGGTGGGGTGGCGATCGGCGATGGCGGTGGTTGACAGTCGAAGCCTGGTGGTAGGCGACCACACGGACATCGGGGGTTGGCTGGATCGGCGGTGTAGTCGTCGGCGGTGAGGGCGTGAAGTTTGGTTGTCGCGCGACAATTCTGGGAATTTCCAGAATTTTCGCGCGACAATTGCAGGGTGCCGTTTTCTTAGCTCGATTGTCGGCGATCCCGGCGTGGATCGCCGGTGCCGGCGGCTGGAAATGGTAGACCTTGCTTCAGACTTCAATGCCCAATGGTTTATTGGCGTTGATGGCGGCGGAATTAGCGGCAATCGTCTCGTGAAAACAGCTGCACGCAAGAATCTCGCAATTTTGTCTGCGTGTGGGCTGATTTCACGCGTTGATTGGAGGCTATTTCGGGTCGTATCCTTAATTCCAACGATTTGATCTTACTTTCCATACTTAGGGTTTCAATTCCAGTAGGTTTTGGAGGTTGATGATCGATTATGACGGAGCAATGGGCCATCGAAGCCGGCCCAGTCACCATAAAACCCTAATTTTCTGGGTTGACAGCATGTAGGTGGATGTTTTTTCGTGGTCATTTGGAGGCCTTACATTTATGGATCTCCAGTACCAATGACATGGAATTGTAGTCCAAACCTAGGGCTTTAAGGCCCAGTAGGTTACCGGCATGATTGTCGTTAGAATCGATGGGAACGGAGGCGAGAAAAGTGCCTAGTGCACTGTTTTTTCGCCCAGCCTGCTCAACTAGCCATTTTCTTTGGCCAATTGGCGGCGATTCGAGCGTGAATCTCCGGTCCCTTTGGTTGGAGATGGAAGTCCAAACTTTGGTCTTCAAAGCCCATTAAGTTTCGGCCGTTGACTGTGCGTCGTTTGGTAGCAACGGTGGCTTGAAAAAGGCCATTTGCAGTAAATTCAAAAGCCCAAATTTGAATTGTTCGAGGCCCAGATCCGAATTTGAAGACCCATTTAAAGAGCTGTATATCAAATATTCATGTAATAGAATAGGTAGATATGTAGGTACACATCTTGGGGCCACGAGGACATTTTATTTGTTCTTGCATGATGTGTGCTTAATTTTCTAAGCATGTTGTATGTTTTACATGTTAGGAGCATGCTAGGATTTATTTAATTCTTTATAGCATGCTGTCAAAAACCTTCAATTTAAAATGACTAAGTGAGTTAAAATAAATTTTAACTAATTTATTTAGGCCTCCACAATTGGTCTTATAAGTGATTGTGGAAGTCGTTAGCGGGACCCTGGGAGTCTCCCCCTAGAGGATACAACATTCACTGGTTCACTGGATAAGACTTCTAATAAAAATGAATTTTATCTTTAACTGAAGTGCGTGGCACTCGCGGGACCCTGGGAGTCTCCCCCTAGAGGATGTGTCATTCATGGTTCATTGGTAAAGGTTTAATTCAAGATAACCGTAAGAAATTATTTACAAGTGATGTAAAGTCCTAACGGTAAGGTCATCAATTGTAAAATGATTTTCTTTATGGTTAAATTGTGGTCATCACTTAGATGTGAATTTCTATATAACTCCCCAACGGAGTCCCTGTTTTAATTCACATGGCCTGTTAAATGGTCCGACTATTAATTCCATTCGTCATAAAGTAGAGGTTGACGTGATATTGGAATTAAAGATAGTTTGTCTGGTCAATGGATATGTGTGTAAACGTCCACCCAACGTGGCTTGCATATATATTTGTTGGGCTGTTGGAGGTTGCATTAAATATTGGTTTTGAAGGTTTCCATGTTTTATGCTTCAATTAATGTGATTTAAATGCTTACGTGTTTGCATTTAATTTATTTCAGTTATCATGTCGTTTAATCTACTTATGACTGTTCTCTATCATAACGAGCTTATTGGTCCAATTTGTTTGGACTGGAAATAAATCTGGATATAGTACTGGTTGCTAAAGAGTACATATTTGTACTCAAGACACCTACTTGAGGTCTCTTGAACTTTTACTTTCACTTGAAAGTAATCATGGGTAAGAAATAGTACTCTGTTGCTGAGTTTCTTACTGGCTTGATTATAGTGGAGGATCTCACGAGTAAGAGATCATTGGTTCTGATTTCTTTTGAAGCATCATCTTCTTTGTGTAATGACGGTAAGAAGAAGAAGAAGCCACAAAAGAAAAAGAACAGTGGGAGCAGTGGGAGCAAATAAGTAATACTTTCTGGTAGTATGACACCTTTTAGTGGTGTCATGAAACTAAAGGGAACGTGCTGCAAATGCAACCGATCTGGGCATCACAGATATAATTGTCCCTTCTTAATGAAGGGTAACTCGCCTATGTTTTCTGTTTTAGTTGTGGAAACATGTCTTATGGCTTGTTCTACTATCTCTTGGATAGTAGGTACTGGTGCCACTAATCATGTTTGTTTTTCTCTGCATGGTTTCATGCAGACAAAACAACTAATGAAGGCGAGATTACCGTAAGCTTGGTAAATGCTACTAGAGTGGTGGTTTTTGTAGTGGGAGATATACACTTAATCTTTTTCAGATTGTGTTGTAGTATTAAAGGACGTTTTAAACGTGCCTAGTTTTCAAAAGAATTTTTTTCAGCTTTGAAAACTGTTTTTGGATAGATATTCGGTTATTTTTAATAACGATAATGTTATTATGAGAAATAACTCTTTTATCTATTCTGGCATGTTGGAAAACTCCTTATATACTATTACTTGTGTATATCGTTCTGCAACTGAAACTCATGCATATTCATCATTTAAAAGGATAGTTTCTTCTATGTTGAATCAAACATATATTTGGCATCTAAAACCGGGTCATGCTAATCTGACTAGGGTCCAAAGACTGATAAGTCGTGGATCATTGGAATTTCTCCAAGTTGAACCATTCTAAGTCTGCGAATCCTAATTGGAGAGTAAGATGACATTTAAGTCTTTTTAAGGCTATGGGTTTAAAGCCAATGATATGTTGAAAATGATTCAATCTGATTTGTGTGGGCCTATGTCTATTCAAGCAAGAGGTGGTCTTGAGTATTTCGTGACTTTCACGAATGATTACTCAAGGTTTGGATATATTTACTTGATCCACCACATGTATGAATGATTTGACAAGTTCAAAGAATTTAAGGCTGGAGTGGTGAATCGAAAAGGTGAAAGTATTAAGTCGCTACGATTTTATTGTAGTTTCTAATACCTCAGTGCTGCATTTAGGCAATACATATTGGATAACGAGATTACATCTCAACTGTCTACGCCTGATTTTCCACAACGAGGTGGCGTAGAATAGAGAAGAAACATAATTCCTTTTGGAGATGGTGAGGTCAATGTTGAGTTATGTCACTTAGCCTACTTTGTTTTAGGGTTATGCCTTGGAAACAACGACGTATCTTCTGAAATTAGTACCTTCTAAATTGACTCTAAAGACACCAATAGAATTGTGTACTTGGCGAAAGCCTTGGTTAAAACCATATTCTGATTTGGGGTTGCCCAACATATATGTTGGATAAGGAAGTCGATAAGTTGGTACCTAGAATGGAAGTACGGTTGTTTATAGGATATCCTAAGGGTACGAAAGGCGGTTAATTTTATAGTCCTAAGGAATCAGAGGGTGGTGGCTAATACAAATGCCCGATTCTTGGAGGAAGACTATATAAGTGAGCATGAATCTAAAGTAAGATCATTCTTAATAAGTTGAGAGTAGACAATTGTACATCGAGTGTACTAAGTGTTATACCACAAGAGACTGCACAACGTGTTGACTCTGGTGTACTGATAACTCTCTTAAAGAGTTATTATTTTGTGTCTAGTTTAGTTAATTATATATTAAATTAGGTTTGTTTTATAGGATAAATAGTCTAATATAGGTAATTTGGTTAGTATATGAAATTCGGGTTTATTTTGTAATATTGTGTTAACTTTGAGTTTTGCGAAGGGAATTGTTTGAATAGTATCACAGATCTCATTATGCTGGAACATGACAGAAGCAAGAAAGATTGATATGATGTCGCAGCATATGAGTAGCATGGCCAAAACTCTAATGAAGATCATCTGGGACCACAACAGACAGGATTTCAGTACTTTTCAGATCTTGTCTCAGAAGCAGAACACGTGTCGCCCAGGAGAGCCGTCAGAATTGGGAAGCAGATTGAGGAGCCACGTGTAAGGCCTGGATGAGGTTCAGGGGAGATAAAAGAGATATTTTTCAGGAGGAAAAAGAACAACACAGGAGGGGAGGATCAGCATAGGTTTTTAGGGAGAGCAAGGAGAATGAAGTGTCGTGAGAAGCAGAAGTGGCAGCTGCGAAAATCCCGAACAGTTTATCTTTCTTTGCAAAAACTTGTTTGATATATTTTACGTGGATGATGTTTGTAGACATGAACTTGAATGTTACTTGTTTTCTATCTTTTGTAAGCATGAGCTAAACCTTTTAAGCTCGGGTTGTTGACTGGTTTTTCTTCTTGAATATATGTTGAAGCTGTTCTCGTATTAAAATCTGGTGTTTGATTTCGATTCTGATTTGTTTGTCTATGTAAACACGACAGTGGCAGGTAGAGATCTCGCCTAGTGAGACCGAGAGGAGATTTAGGATGAGGGAATCATGGTCAAATCTTGATTTCTAGTGTAGACATGCATAGAATCTAAGACTTGGAAGAACCCCTGTTCTAAAGTAGTATGTTTGAAGGCAAAATCTATCATAGACATATGAAGGTTAGCAAGAAAACATAGATCTAGAGCTATGACGATAGACTAGACAGAAAAAGGTGTGGTTGCAAGAACCAGAGTTGATGCTTGAACGATGCTGCAGCATATAGGAGAGGAGATAAACAAAAGTCAATAACCCGAGTGCATTTTATAATCGATTTCAAAACCATAGTCTATTATTTTATGATTATTTTGTGGGAAGAAATAATATTAATTGTTTTAGCACTGTCTGGTTTGATTTTATATGCTTTCTTGTTTAATTAGTTTAGAGAAATCACAAAATACCTTTATTTTACAAATATAGAATGTGCACGATTCACTTTCACTCCCTTGGGTACGATATTTGGACTTAGATCTGTATTACTTGTTTAGACATACGTGCACTTGCGTATAATTATAATAGCTATTAGCACAACAACAAGTTTTTGGCGCCGTTGCCGGGGAGTGATTGATATTGAGTCTGAATGCTATTTTATTGTTTGACTTTGCATACACAGTTGGTTGACTGAAGTTATAGGAAACTAATCATTTTCTATAATTGTAGGGAACTCTAACAGTGCATGAGTGAGGAAACAATCGGTGAAATATTCTTATTTGATCCAGAGATAGAAAGAACTTTTAGAAATAACAGAAGAAGGCAAAAGGCTAAAAAGATGGCTGAGAGAATCCCTGAGCCAGAAGTTGAGTTGGAGGTTCCAGTTGATGAAAGAGATAGGATAATCAGAACTTATACAGCACCAAGGTTTTTGGAGTTTGATCCAGGGGTTGCGAGGCCAGAAGTTCAGGCACAGCACTTTGAGTTGAAACCTGTGATGTTTCAAATGCTGCAGAGCTTGGGGCAGTTTGGGGGGACAGCTACAGAAGATCCACATTTGCATTTGAAATCTTTTCTGGAGATCTGTGATAATTTCAAGTTGCAAGGAGTCACACCTGAGGCCTTGAGAATGCGGTTATTCCCTTTCTCTCTAAGGGACAATGCAAAAACCTGGCTCACTAATTTACCACCAGGATCTGTTCCTACCTGGAACAAACTGACTGAAACCTTTTTGTTGAAGTATTTCCCTCCAACAAGAAATGCACGATGTAGGAATGCAATCATGGCATTCAAGCAGGAGGATGAGTCTGTTAGCGAGGCATGGGAAAGATTCAAGGAATTGCTGAGGAGATGCCCAAACCATGGAATACCTTATTGTATTCAGATGGAGGTTTTCTACAATGGGCTAAATGGTAATTCAAGAATGATGATAGATGCTACATCTGGAGGAGCATTGTTGGACAAGACATACAATGAAGCTTGTGAAATTTTGGACAAAGTGGTTGCTAATAACTATTTCTGGGCAAATTCGAGAGCAGCAGCCATCTCCACTCCCAAGGTAGCAGGAATGCTGGAAGTTGATCCAATGAAAGCTTTGACTGCGCAAATGGAGGCTCTGGGAGCAACTATGAAAAGCATTTAGAAAAATACCAGTCCAAGCAAAATAACTCCAATGTGTGCGGAACCCTCAGGACCTTCGGACTGTATTTATTGTGGGGGAGCACACCAGTTTGAGGAATATCCATCAAATCCAACATCGGTTTGCTATGTGGGAAACATAAATCATCATCATCAGACTAACAATCCATATTCAAACACTTACAACAGTGGTTGGAGAAATCATCCAAACTTTTCTTGGTCTGGACAAGGAAACCAAAATGCTGCAGGAAGGGAGCAGCATTATAACAAAGGAAGTTATAATCATCAGCAGAGTCTAGAAGCTCCACCTCCGAAACAAGAGAAAACTATGGAGGAAATGATGAAGGAATTCATGACTCAAAATGAAGTGCGGCTAAAAAATCAAGATGCTCTTATTCAGAGCCAAGCATCTTCTTTAAGGAGTCTGGAAGTGCAAATGGGGCAGTTAGCTAATGAATTGAGAAGCAGGCCACCAGGAGCATTGCCGAGCAACACTGAGAATCCAATGAATGGAAAAGAGCACTGTAAAGTTATCACGCTTCGAAGTGGAAAGCAGTTTGAAGAAAGAAGGGCTGAGAATTTGGAAGCAGGAGAAGGATCATCAGCAGGAGCTGCAGTATCCAAAGAAAATTTGCAAAAAGATAAGTTGCTGGAAAAGGAGGATGTATCTTCTGATTTGAGAGCAGGGGAAGATTCTGCGGAGAAACCTGCAGAGATGCCTGAAGGAAACATTTCTAAAGCTAAGAGGAAATCTGGTTTGGAGGAATATGATTATGCACCACCACCACCATACCCAACCAGATTTAAGAAGCAAAAAGAAGAGGAACAATTCAAGAAATTTCTGGAAATGCTCAAACAAATTCACATCAACGTACCCTTGGTGGAGGCACTTGAGCAGATGCCAACTTATGTGAAGTTTTTGAAGGACATTTTGTCTAAGAAAAAAAGGTTGAAGGAATTTGAAACGGTGTCATTGTTTGAGGAAGTAGGTGGACCTTTGAGGAGACAGATCCCAGCTAAGTTAAAGGACCCAGGGAGTTTCACTATCCCCTGTTCTATTGGAGGTCGAGATGTGGGTAGAGCTTTATGTGACTTAGGGGCAAGTGTAAATCTGATGCCACTGTCAATTTTTCAAAAATTGGGAATTGGAGGAGCTAGGCCTACTACCATTTCTCTTCAGTTAGCAGATAGATCCATTGTACACCCTGAAGGGAAGATTGAAGATGTACTTGTGAGGGTGGATAAGTTCATCTTCCCTGCAGATTTTATTATTCTGGACTATGAAGCAGATAGAGAACTGCCAATTATCCCGGGGAGACCATTTCTTGCTACAGGAAGGACACTGATTGATGTAGAGAAAGGAGAGTTGATCATGAGGGTACAAGATGAACAAGATACTTTTAACTTGTTTAATGCCATGAAGGGTCATGATGATCCTGAGGAATGTTTTTCTGTGGAGATACTGGAGTCAGCAATCGAAGAATATTTTGAAGAAAATCATTCTGGGAAGGTAGATGATGTTGAGGAATTACCTAGTGAAGCTGCAGCATGGATAGAGCAAGGGCAAAAGTTTGGGGGAGTACGACAATCATTTGAACCGCTGGACTTGTTGTCTAGAGAAATAAAAGAGACCAACTCTTCTATGGAGGAACCTCCAGAGTTGACCCTGAAACCTCTACCTGCTCACTTGAAATATGCTTACTTGGGTGAATCAGATACATTACCTGTGATTATAGTACCAAATTTGAAGGAAGAAAATGAGCAAAGTCTGCTGGAATTATTGAAAAAGCACAAGCGAGCAATAGGATGGACTATATCTGACATCAAGGGGACAAGTCTACAATCTGTATGCATAAAATTTTGATTGAAGAAGGAAGTAAGAATTCTATTCAGCCACAGAGAAGGTTAAATCCCAATATGAAGGAAGTAGTGAAGAAAGAAGTGATCAAATGGCTAGATGCAGGGATTATATTTCCCATTTCTGATAGTTCTTGGGTAAGTCCTGTGCAATGTGTTCCCAAAAAAAGGTGGAGTCACAGTGGTTCAGAATGAGAATAATGAGATGATCACTACAAGGACAGTAACTGGATGGAGAATCTGTATTGACTATAGAAAGTTGAATGATGCAACAAAGAAGGATCACTTTCCTTTACCATTTGTAGATCAGATGCTGGATAAGCTAGCTGGACAAGAGTTTTACTGCTTTTTGGATGGATATTCAGGTTATTATCAAATAGCAATAGCTCCAGAACATCAATGATTAACCACATTTACTTGTCCTTATGGAACATTTGCCTTTAGAAGGATGCCTTTTGGATTATGCAATGCTCCAGCAACATTTCAACGTTGTATGATTGCTATTTTCTCAGAGATGATAGATAATGGATTGGAAATTTTTATGGATGACTTCTCAGTATTTGGGGAGGATTTTGAAGCATGTCTGGTAAATTTGGAAAAGGTTCTACAATTATGTGAGAAATCACAATTGGTGCTGAATTGGGAAAAGTGTTGTTTTATGGTACAACAGGGAGTAGTCTTGGGATATAAGATATCAAAAGCTGGAATGGAAGTTGATCCAGCCAAAATAGAGGTGATAGAAAAGATGGCAGTACCAAGTTCAGTCAGAGCAGTTAGGAGTTTTCTGGGGCATGCAGGATTTTACTGAAGATTTATAAGAGAGTTTTCAAAAATTGCAAAGCCTCTATCTGAGTTGTTAGAGAAAGATAAAAAATTTGAGTTTTCTCCACAATGTATGGAAGCATTCTTGAAGCTGAAGTCCGCTCTGATTTCTGCACCAGTTATGCAACCACCAGACTGGAATTCTCCATTTGAACTTATGTGTGATGCCAGCAATTTTGCTCTAGGAGTAGCTTTGGGGCAGAGAAAGGAGAAGATATTCAGGGTGATTTACTATGCAAGTCGAACTCTTGATGGAGCTCAGAGAAATTATACGACCACAGAGAAAGAGTTGTTGGCTGTGGTGTTTGCTTTTGACAAATTCAGATCATATCTGGTGGGGTCCAAAGTAATTGTGTATACAGACCATTCAACAATTAAGTATCTAATGGCCAGAAAGATGCTAAGTCGAGGTTAATCAGGTGGATATTGCTATTACAAGAGTTTGATATTGAGATCAGAGACAAGAAAGGGACTGAAAATCAAGTAGCAGACCATCTTTCCAGACTGGAAAACTTAAATGGAGAAGAAGAGATTGAGCAAGTAAATGATAAATTTCCAGATGAGCAGCTGATGAGATGTGAAGAGGAAGCCCCATGGTATGCTGATATAGCTAACTATTTGGCCACTGGGAGGAAACCTTATGGAGTCAAGGGGCAGAAGTTGAAGAGATTTCTCCATGATGCGAAGTATTATTATTGGGATGATCGAATGCTGTACAGACAAGGATCAGATCAGGTCTTTAGGAGATGTGTACCAGAGAAAGATATGCAAGCAATTTGGCAGACTGCCATGCTGCGGCATATGGAGGACATTATGGTGGACAGAGAACAGCTGCAGAAGTTCTTCAGTCAGGTTTCTTTTGGCCCACTATTTTTAAAGATTCATTCTCGTTTGTGAAGAATTGTGATAGATGTCAGAGGGTTGGAAACTTGCCTGCTAGAAATGCAATGCCACTGAACAACATAATCGAGGTAGAACTGTTTGATGTATGGGGAATGGATTTTATGGGCCCATTTCCAATGTCTTTTGGGAATGAATATATTTTATTGGCAGTAGATTATGTGTCTAGATGGGTTGAAGCATGTGCTTGTGCCCGCAATGATTCAGCTACGGTAATGAAGTTCCTCCACAGAAACATTTTTACCAGATTTGGCACACCAAGAGCTTTAATTAGTGATGAAGGCACTCACTTCATCAATAAAAGTTTGTCTGCAATGTTGGCTAAGTATAATGTTACCCACAGAGTTTCCACGGCTTATCATCCACAAACTAATGGGCTAGCAGAGCTTTCCAACCGGGAAGTAAAGAGTGTCCTTGAGAAGGTGGTGAATGTGACCAGGAAGGATTGGTCTAAGCACCTAGATGATTCACTTTGGGCCTACAGGACTGCTTATAAAACTCCTTTGGGAATGTCACCCTACAGGTTGGTTTTTGGGAAAGCTTGTCACTTACCTTTGGAGTTGGAACATAAAGCGTATTGGGCAACAAGGAAGCTGAACTTAGATCCAAAATGCAGTGGTGCAAGGAGGATGTTGCAGTTGAATGAGCTTGATGAACTGAGGCTGCAGTCATATGAAAATGCTAAGTTGTACAAAGAGAAGGTCAAGAAATGGCATGACAGCAGGATTTCTGAGAGGAAATTTGAAGAAGGACAGAGAGTTTTATTGTTCAACTCCAGGCTGAAGTTATTTCCAGGGAAGCTGAAATCTCGGTGGTCAGGACCCTTTGTAGTGGTCAAAGCGTATCCACATGGAGCAGTGGATTTGAAGAATGAGGACACTGGAGAAACATTCAAAGTAAACGGAGCTAGGGTGAAGCATTACCATGGAGGAAGCATAGACAGGGAAAAGGCTTCCATTTCCATTGAAGAGCCTTAAACATCGGAGCCCCTGAACCATTGGAGAGAATTTCATCAAAATAGCATAAAAATTGGTTCAGGGAGTAATATCTTCAGTTTATTGCATTTTATTAATTCGGCTTTTTATTAGTTTAATAGTATTTGTTTTTGTTTGCTACATCATGTAAATAGCATAATTTTTGTATAATAGGCAGTTAACTTTTATGCATTAGAGTAATATATATATAGTAAAATCATATAGGTTAGAGTTTATTTTTAAATTTATTGTATTAGATTAAGGAAAATTAAAAAAAAATGGTTTTATGCGCTGATTTTGAATTAAAATTTGCAGAGAAGGACACATGGAAGGCAAATAACCGCTGAGGAACTGTCGCTGCTGATGTCATCGGAGGCAGAATCAATTTTTTTGGCAGGTTTATTTGTGGTGGTTAAATTTTGAATTTTATAATGTGTCGTTTCACAAGAAGTCGAAGGGTTTCCTAGTTTTATATATATATTTTCTGCATTTGAGAATTCTGAAAAAGAAAACTTCACCACTTTGGGTAATTGGAAGAGGAAAGCGACAAACTGAACGAGAAAAGCCGAGGGTCTGTGAGGTTAAATAATCAATGTAAGTACTCTGTCTCTTTTATTTCATTTGTTGATTTTGCGAACTGCGATTAGTGAGAGAACATGGAGAAACATGCAGCCAACGGTAATTTTCAAGTTTG
Organism: Plectranthus barbatus; assembly: GCA_026898455.1. NCBI lineage: Eukaryota > Viridiplantae > Streptophyta > Magnoliopsida > Lamiales > Lamiaceae > Plectranthus > Plectranthus barbatus. The sequence goes on along the minus strand of JAPKLW010005787.1, from coordinate 6,996 downwards.
AACTTTCTGAAAATTGTTTGGGAATTTTGGTTTTTCTGTAAATTCTGGTGTGAAAACTTCTTGTGAATTCCATGTTTGAAGTTTGAGGACACTACATTGTGATGAGTAGTCGATTTTTAGGGCTAAAATGTGGTATGTTTTACGCATGCGAGACAAAAAGGGGTAGGATATTTCTTTCCTAGGGTTGCTTGAAAATTTTGAATTCGAGTAAAGGAAAAATGCCTAAACCTCCCATTTTTTTTCTTGAGTCGGTAAACCAAACTTTCTGAATTATTTACTGGAGCATAAAGTTTGGGGGAGGGTATTTTCCTTGCTTGGATGAACTGTTGAGAGATAGGTTGTTTTTGTTAGAATTTGGGAAATTTATCTGTGCATTGTGTTTGAAAAGATATCTAGTGTTTATTTTCTGATTTGGGTTGAGTACAGAAATATCAGGGATGAAAACTAAACAACCCGCAAAAAGAAAGCCTGGTTCAGTAGCAGAAAGTCCAACCCCTAGTCCTGTGAAGAAAGGGAAAACCTCAGGAACGCCAGTGCGAAGGTCCAGTCGAACTGCAGTTGCAACTATGGCGAGAAGGAATGCAAAACTTCCTAAGACAAGTGCAGATAACCCTGTGGAGGTGCACGATGAGGATATACCTGTTGCAAAGAAGGAAACACAATCTGAGAAAGCAAAAAGGGAGAGAGAAGGTCTGAAGAAACTGGTTCATGCTGCTGAACAATTGCGACTAATTGAAGTAGAAAGAGAAAAATCAGCAGGAAGTAAGAAGGCTACCCCATCTGCCTCAAGCACGAAGAAGAAAGAGCCAAGTGCAACCCAGAAAGAGCAAAAGAAGCCAACTTCAAAAGTCCAACCCAAGAAATCAGTTACCCCAGCAAGAGAATCGAGATAAAAGAAGGTCGAGGATAAGAAGCAATACGAGGAGGAAATCTCTGAGATTGAAGAAAGTGAAGATACAGAACAAGAGGAAGAAGCGAGTCAAGAGAGTGAGGAAGCTAATGCAGAATCTGAGGATGAACAGAACTCAGAAGAAAGTGATGCTGCTGCATCAGAAGAGCAAGTGTCAGGTGAACAAGAATCAGAGGAAGAGTTGGAAAAGTCAGAAGCTGAAGAAGAGGAATCAGTTGAAGAAGAGGACAAATCAGAAGAAGAAGAGGAGGAACCACCGAAGAAAGTTAACAAGAGAAAGAGGGAAGAAGAAGTTCCAACCAACAAGCAAGAGCCTATCCCAAGAAATCCTAAGACAGGAAGAAGGATTAAAGTGGTGGCAGTTAAAGAAGGAGAGACATCTGGCAAGTCTCAGAAAAGGGAGCAAATCAAGAAAGGAAAAGCAAAAGTGGAAGAAGGAAAGGTTTTGACTCCAGATGAAATTGACAATCTTCCAAAGTTTTCATCCAAGTTGCACAAGGAAAGGATGAAATTTGTCATGGAAAGGCAGCTGTTAATCGAAAGAGGATTCAAGAACTTGAAAGTTCTACCTGCTGATTTGATGAAGCAGATTGAGCAGCAGGGGTGGGAAAATTTTGTGGTACCACCGCCTTTTCCCATCATCGCATTGGTCAAAGAGTTCTATGCAAACTGTGAACAACCATCTACTGAGAGGCCTGAAATTGTTGCTATTGTCCGAGGAAAAGAAGTAAGGTTGAATGATGAAGCTATTCATGAGGTATTCAGAACTCATGCTCCAGAACCCGATGAGTTCATGGAGATCTGTCTTGCACCCACAAAGAAGCAGTTAGGCGACGCCTTGAAGGTGGTAGGACTCCCAGGAGCACAATGGAATGATGAGGCGAAAGATAACAAATATGTGCTTTCCAAGTTCCTGCATTCGGAGGCAAATTTGTGGCTGCAGTTCCTGAAGATCAGGATCAGTCCGACTACCCATAACACCAACATTGGTCAGGATCGCATCCTGATGATTGCTGCCATTCTGAAGGGTGAACCGATCAACTACGCACCGTTTTTGGTTGATGCTATTTGTTACTCCGCCTCAAAGGAACGAGGACCACTTTTCTGTCCTTCCTTGATTTCTGAACTGTGCAAGAAAGCTGGAGTTCCTTTTCACAATGAAGAGCCGCGCAAGGCTATGAGAACTCACTTCAATGTCGGATATCTGCGCCAAAGGCATGAGAACTCCCAGAAAAGAGAAGGAGTGGAATCCTCTTCAGCTGACCAAACTTCTATGCAGGTTTTGCAGGGTAAATTGGATGACATCTCCGAGCAAAGCACCCAAATCCTGAAGGAATTTGAGGACCTTCGCACTATGATGATGGAAATGCAGTTTCAAACTGAAGAGTTGGTGAAGAAGGTGGAAGGCAAGAAAGCTGAGAAAGGAATGTCTGCTGTGGGAAAGAAAAAGAAGCCTACTTGAGGCTGTGGTCAACTCTAAACTCTACCCTTTTGAACAAAAACTCCGTTTTAAATTTGTGTTTGTGTGGATGTGTTGGGTGATTGTTTGAACCCGTAGTTTTTTTTTAGTTTGTTTGGCTTAAGTTGATGTCTTTTCTTTGAATGGATGTTTAGTTTGTCTAGTTGATGGTTTAAGTGAATGTGATGAAGTATCGATAGTGTGTCTATTATCTTGTCTTGAGCTTAATGATGCGGGTGTGTGAGTAATCTCTTTCTCTCGAAATTTCATGAATGATAATTGAGTGATTGAGAGTCAGCCCCTAAGATTTTCAAGTTTAATCTTAGGATGATAGACTAGCTTGAGGAACAAAATTTGTGGTTATTTGGTTTTTGAAAACCTGATATGCTACGTGCTTTAGTTTAAATGGTACTTTAGTTGTGCTGAGAAAAGAACATGTGAGATGCCACCTACCCGAAAATGTTAGGCCATTTGAGACGAAATTTGAATGAATATTACATGAAGAAATGATTTAGGCAGTTTCTTCATCTTTGTGCTTGCAGAAGTTCTTTTTGTTGCATATTAATTATCTTTGCACCTAAATTTGAGCCTTGAGCCTTTTCATTGATTTTGACCATAAAAGATGTGAGCTATTTTCCCATACACTCGCCCTGACTTGAGAGGTAAGTTTGTTTAGGTTCTCTCACTTAGTGTTTAGGAGCATGATAAAAGATAGAACTTTGATAAATCAACTATGTAGAAGCCTGAGAGCTCTTGTGAATAAAACATGCTGTAGCCTGTAAGTAGCATGTGTATCTAAAAAAAAAAAAAAGAGAGGAGAAAAATTAGATGGAAAGAATAACCATCTAGAAAAAAATTATGAGTCTGAAGATAGTTGTTGCTCTTACCATTTTAAATACAAGAATAAGCATTGAGTGGAAGACCTATAACATACCTCTCAAGTCTATTTGTCACTTTTTCCAGAATGTTCCTACCTTAGCCACAACCTTACATTAGAAGCTCAAAAAGACCTTTTGATCTTGATGTGATATAATTTCTATTAGTGGAGAATGTGCTAAAGTTTGAAGGTAGTCAAAAACAGTGGCATCAATGATCATGAGAGTTGAAATGGAAGTTAAGTTTAAACTTGTAGCACTTGTTAGCTATCTTGCTGAAAAGTTTTGCAGCTTTGGTTGTCAGGCTAGTTTAAATTGCCTTGATTAAACTTATTAAATTGTGGTGGCTGAAGCTTGATTACTTGGGAGTTATGAATGAAATTTTTCTTCTTATTTCTTTGGTGTGAACTGAAAGCTTCAAGACAAGAATATGTAAATTAAAGTCCTTTTGTTTTGTTTGAGTCTTTGTTGCTTGGGGACAAGCAACATCTTAAGTTTGGGGGAGTGATAACTCTCTTAAAGAGTTATTATTTTGTGTCTAGTTTAGTTAATTATATATTAAATTAGGTTTGTTTTATAGGATAAATAGTATAATATAGGTAATTTGGTTAGTATATGAAATTCGGGTTTATTTTGTAATATTGTGTTAACTTTGAGTTTTGCGAAGGGAATTGTTTGAATAGTATCACAGATCTCATTATGCTGGAACATGACAGAAGCAAGAAAGATTGATATGATGTCGCAGCATATGAGTAGCATGGCCAAAACTCTAATGAAGATCATCTGGGACCACAGCAGACAGGATTTCAGTACTTTTCAGACCTTGTCTCAGAAGCAGAACACGTGTCGCCCAGGAGAGCCGTCAGAATTGGGAAGCAGATTGAGGAGCCACGTGTAAGGTCTGGATGAGGTTCAGGGGAGACAAAAGAGATATTTTTCAGGAGGAAAAAGAACAACACAGGAGGGGAGGATCAGCATAGGTTTTTGGGGAGAGCAAGGAGAACGAAGTGTTCGTGAGAAGCAGAAGTGGCAGCTGCGAAAATCCCGAACAGTTTATCTTTCTTTGCAAAAACTTGTTTGATATATTTTACGTGGATGATGTTTGTAGACATAAACTTGAATGTTACTTGTTTTCTATCTTTTGTAAGCATGAGCTAAACCTTTTAAGCTCGGGTTGTTGACTGGTTTTTCTTCTTGAATATATGTTGAAGCTGTTCTCGTATTAAAATCTGGTGTTTAATTTCGATTCTGGTTTGTTTGTCTATCTAGACACGATAGTGGCAGGTAGAGATCTCTCCTAGTGAGACCGAGAGGAGATCTAGGATGAGGGAATCGTGGTCAAATCTTGATTTCTAGTGTAGACATGCATATAATCTAAGACTTGGAAGAACCCATGTTCTAAAGTAGTATGTTTGAAGGCAAAATCTATCATAGACATATGAAGGTTAGCAATAAAACATAGATCTAGAGCTATGACGATAGACTAGACAGAAAAAGGTGTGGTTGCAAGAACCAGAGTTGATGCTTGAACGATGCTGCAGCATATAGGAGAGGAGATAAACAAAAGTCAATAACCCGAGTGCATTTTATAATCGATTTTAAAACCATAGTCTATTAGTTTATGATTATTTTGTGGGAAGAAATAATATTAATTGTTTTAGCACTGTCTGGTTTGATTTTATATGCTTTCTTGTTTAATTAGTTTAGAGAAATCACAAAATACCTTTATTTTACAAACAATAGAATGTGCACGATTCACTTTCACTCCCTTGGGTACGATATTTGGACTTAGATCTGTATTACTTGTTTAGACATACGTGCACTTGCGTATAAATATAATAGCTATTAGCACAACAACATGTACCTACATAGGTACTGCCTTGTTGTAGTGGGAGAGTTGTTCAATCTAATCGTTTCATGAATGTGGGAGAGTCTTCGGACTTGGTCCACATTTTTGTACATGAAGCAAACGATCCCTGAACTTACAAAGAGGTAGTCCAAGATGTAGATGCAATGTCTTAGCATAAGTCTGTAGATTCTGATATTGAATCTATAGATGCTATGGATGGGTACGACCTTCAGACCTTCCTAAAGGCAATATAGCCATTAGGTGTAAATGGGTCTATAGGTGTAAGAGAGGATCTGACGGAAAGGTCATCGCCTTTATAGCATGGCCCGTGCTAAAGTCGATCTGTATTCTCTTATCCATAGCAAATTACATGGACTTTAAGGTTTGTCAAATGGATGTTAGGACAGATTTCCTTAATAGAAATCTGGATGAAGACATTTATATGCAGTAACCTGAAGGTTATGTAAGGAAATGCTAAGAGCATCTAGTTTGGAAGTTAAAGAAGTCTCTTTATGGACTTATACAAACTTCTAGATCTTGGAACATTCGTTTTAACGAGGCAATCAAATCCTTGGATTTGAAAAATGTCAAGATGAAAGTTGTGTGTACAAAAATGAGTAATGGAAACGTGGTGGTGTTCTTAGTACTGTACGTAGACGATATCTTCTTATTGGCAACAACTTGAGGGTATTGTCGGACGTATAGGTGTGGCTGTCAAAACAGTAACAGATGAAGGATTTTGGAAATGCTATGTACATTCTTGGTATAAAGATCATTCATGATCAATATAAGAGAATATTGCATTTGTACTAAGCTTCCTACATCAACATTGTTATTGCCCTATATAGCATACAAAACTCCAAGAAAGGATTTTTACCTTTGTGACATGGAGTTCATCTATCTAAGGACAGGTGTCCTAAAATGCCAGACTAGATAGAGGAGATTGCTAAGGTTCCTTAAGCTACGGCAGTAGGAAACCTTATGTATGCTATGTTATGTACTAGACATGATATCTATTGTGCAGTTGGCACGATGGCAAGATATCAATCTAACCCGGGTCTGGGGCACTGGACTGCGGTAAAATATGTTCTCAAGTATCTGAAAAGAACTCGAGATTATATTTTGGTTTACCTATTAGACAGTCTGACCCCTTTGGGTTAATCAGATTCAGATTTTTAAGCTGATCGAGATATGAGAAAGTTAACCTCGGGTTATGTGTTTACCTTGGGAGGCGGAGCCTATTACATGGTTGCCTCGGAGGTTGCCAAAGAAGCTGTCTGGCTTAGAAGCTTCTTGTTGGACTTGGGGGTGATTACGAGTATGCCTAAGTGTATCACGACATATTGTGACAACACTGGTGTAGTAGCAAACTCGAAAGAACCTAGAGCCCATGTGGCAAGTAAACACATAGAGAGACAGTACCACATTTTACGAGATATCGTAAAGAGAGGTGACGTGGCTGTGGAAAATTTGTGTCGTTGTGTAAACCTGGTTGATCCTTTCACGAATACTTTGGAAACTTAGATCTTTGGAAAACAGGTAAAGGGTCTTGGTTAAACGATACATTGCAGCTACACTTTAAGTCTAAGTGGGAGATTTGCAATGATATGGTGTAAACTAAAAGTTTAGCTTTAGTATAAGTGGGAGATTGTTGGAGTATACTGTAAAGCAAACTTTTAAGCAAGCTTTGTCATGTACTTAATCTCCTGTAAATAACTGAAACAAACGTTATCACATTGATGCAATCTCATGATTGCATGTATATCCACTTATCTTATACTGTAGACAATGTGGTGGGTGTGTCGTCCCACTGAAGATCGCATTGTTGGGTTCCTTATAAGATATAAAACGTATTTACAACTGAGATAGTTCTGGATAAACTATCATTTTAGGTTGTAGTATA
>JAPKLW010005786.1:0-19511 GCA_026898455.1 Plectranthus barbatus | reverse complement strand
TACATCTTAGAGAATTCTTCATTTAGCTTCGTGAGATAGTCTTCCTCAGAGTCTAAAATGAAATCCTCACATTCATCAAAGGTTGCAAAGCTAGGTATGTTTACTGAAATTACCTCGTTGTTCTCGGCTGCTAGAGCCGTTTCAGCATTCTGATCAGCATCTACATCAGCAAATTGATCTTCCACGATGTCTGCCATCAGAACTAGCATGGCTTCTTCATCCTCTTCTTCTGAAGATAGATAGTATTCTTCATTGTTTTCTGGAATATCCTGAGTTTCTGTCCTGGTTAAGAGTGCTTTCTTGACTGCATTGCCTGCACGTCTTTCAAATCTCTGCTTCAGACGCTCCCTTTCTTCTTTGCTGACTTTCGGACAATCATGTTTCAAGTGGTCAGGGGATCCACACTCAAAACAAGTCCTAGGCTTTCGCTCTGCTGAGCGGGCATGAGATGGTGACTGTTGAACTTCCTTTGTCTCCTTTTCAGCTTTAGCCTCCATCAACATCTTTTGAAGTTTTTTCATCTGTTCTTCTAATTCACTGATCTTGAGATCACCAGGATGGGATCCTGAGGTTGTGGTAACCTCTTTTGTTTGTGTTACAGGAACAGATCTATCTTGATTACGATAGGATTTCTTTAGTTTAAACTTGTTGAAATCCTTTTTGGCAAAATATGCTAAATCATCTGATCTAGCAGTAGATTGTACTACCGCAGCTTCATTCCTTTTTGACTGTTGTATTATGAATTCATGTGATTTTAGCTGAGCAAATACCTCGGATGTTGTCATTTTGTTGAGGTCTTTTTCACTCAGACTAGTCATTTTAACAAACCAGTCGTCTCTGGGATATAGTTTAGAGATAATCTTATGATTCATCTCCCCATTTTCGTATTTCTTACCAAGATTATTCAGTTCTCCAACGATGGTATTGAAACGTTCTTCCATATCTTGTATGGATTCTCCTGCATTCATAGAAAATGATTCATATTTGTCAATAGCTACCTGCAGTTTGTTACGCTTCATCTGGTCTGTCTCCTGAGATGATTCGCACACATACGTCCACATTTCTTTAGTTGTATCGAACTCTAAGGCTTTTTGTGCCATCAGTTTAGGTAGAGAATCAAGGATTAACTTCTTTGCAACATGCTCCAGCTGAGCTCTTTTCTTGTCTTCACTTGTATATTCCTCAAAAGGTTTTTCAACCATTTGGGGTCTTCGTGGCCTTGGGGGTCTAGGTTGATCTCCTTCATCAGCTCCTTCAGCGGGTTCGGGTACAGGTCCTATAAAAGTGTTAGCTTTCATAATCTTAATGGGACCTCTTTCAAGTACCTCAACCATTTTTGGGTGTATGCTCTGAAGCTGTATTAAGGCCATTTTTTTCCATGTTGTGAAGTTCTCCCTGTTGTACTTTCCAAGAGAGTGATTCAACATCTTGTCTTCTGAGCTAAACAAGTGAAACACGAATAAACAGGTAAAAGTGCAAGGAAAATATGGATTTGGTCTTAAGCGACTCAGAAGCAGTCGGTTTTTCAACCTCCTGCTCTGATACCACTTGTTGGTCCTTAAATATCAGAGTCGTCGTGATGAAGACTTAACAAGAAATGCAGCGGAATAATTATACGTCACTTACACTTATACTTTTATCAATGTATTCAAATTTTTAGCTAGCTCACGTTGTCACTTAGGTGTATTTTCAGATATACGCTAGCAACTATGTTGCTAGGTTTCAAATCAACTCTAAACAGTAAAGTGATAAAACAGTAAATGAACACAAGATTTTATAGTGGTTCGATCCAAGTAGATCTACGTCCACTCCTTAGCCGAAACACTAAGAATTTCACTAGAAAAGTATACAATCAGTACAAGGATTCGCCAATACTTGCAGTAGGCGGCGAACTTTCGAACCGGCCACAACAAAGCTATCCTCCGATACTTTGCACTTTCCGAACACAGCTCCGGCCAAGTCAAGGGCGCACCTTCGTAAAACTTGTCCTTCGCTAATGAGGCTGTTATAGTTTTCCCTTGAACTCGATAAATATGTGGCTAACACCCGTCAGAGTCAATCTTTTTCAAGAATGACTGTTGGATACTCCTAGTAAGGAAATTATCCCAATGATTGAAGATTCTTAATGAAAGTTCAAGAATCTTCAAGGATGAGTGTCAGATATTCAATGAGAAGACACTCTTGGTTGTTGAAGGCTTTGAATGTGTTTTTTATCACGAGCTCTCAACTGACTACTTTTCACTTGTTCGCTTTTTCAAAGGAATCTCACACTTGTGTAGTTTGCGAATGTCGGTAGTGATTGAAGCAGTTGTACTCTCCACTTTCGGACCTGTCTTTTATAGATGGAGATTCAAACTTTGAATCTCCATATCCGTTAGACCTAACGGCTCCTTGATCCGTGAGTGTTTAGTTTGTGACAGTCGCTTTTGTCTTTGACTTGTACTTCCTTAACTACTTTGGGAAGGTCTCGTCCTTTGTGTGAGCTTTTTGTCAGAACGGCAGTGAGACTTCAGCATCCTGTGTATTGTTCCTGCTAGGATCCTTTGTTTGGCAGCTGAAGACTCTCGTTGACGCATGACACTTTTATCCTTTGTATGTTTGTTCTTCTAGCAGTTGTAAGTTGTTGATGAATGCTAATGTCTTAGCATTCTGCTATTCAGCGACTCTCAGCAGATGTCATCTGCTACGTATCTGCTAGAAGATCTTCTTAGCATACTAGTCTATTACAACTCAATATAAAACCTATACAGGACTTTACAAAGTGTGCTAGACTTTCTAAAGTTCGGCAAATGATCGACCAACTAAATAAGGTTTGATCCAACAAAACCTTTTACAAAAAAGTCCTAAGGGAGATTTTAGGAATAATTTCCCAACAATATCCCCCTTTTTGGTGCGATCAAAGCTTACTTATCATTTACTGACCATAAGTGGAAGAATGTCTGTGTTTTACAAGGCTATGCTATTCTATCAATCTAACACAGAGTTTTTCCAACTAGGTTCGAGCAAAAAAAAATTGTAATCAAATTCCCCCTCAACAGATGCTGGGGAATATTTCTCGATTAAATATGAGTGAATGTTTGCACAAAGGTAATATGCTAGAAATTCTAGCACCCATCAAATCAGCAAGCATTCATCAATCAAAATATAATCTCCATATCCACATGCAAAAATTGTTGAGTACACCAGAAGTGTAAGTCAACTAGAGCACACCAGTAAAAATCAGAGGTGGATAAAGAGAATTTTTCTAAGTCTGATCCAATTTTATATATGATATTGCAAGTTCAAGTACAAATTGGATTCAGAAAGTAAAAGATAATGAAAAGATTGGACCTTGACGTTCATGAGCCGGGTGCTGGCTTGTCCTTCTCGCTGTCCGCTGAATTCGATGAGTTGCTCTTCTGGATATCAGCAAGCCTCTCCATGGTAAATTTCATGAAGTTCTCAAGGAGATTTGTTCATGTTTCTCTTTCAGCAGCCTCACGCTCCAGTTGTTTAGCCAGCTTCTCCTGCTCCATTGCAATCTTTTGCAGTTGAAGTTCATGCTCCTTTCTTTGTAATTCTAATCTAGCTTCTTGTTCTTTTCTTCTTAACTCCTCCTTCGCTTCTTCTTCTTTTCTCTTTAACTCCTCTTGCTTTGCGGCTAACTCCTCATTTTCTTTTCTTGTTCGCTCTTGGTCAGCCTTTCTTCTTTCTTCCCCCTCTTTGATTGCAGCCAAAAAGTTGATACCATAAGCCACCACAGTTTCGGTTAGGGTCGTCTTTGTTTTGGCTAAATCCTTTTGAACGACCTCCAGTCCTGCCTTATTCTCAGAAATAGCCAACTTGTTCTCAGCAGACTCTGACCGAATATAGGATACATCGCTTCGAATTTCATCAATTTCTCTTCTCAGGTGGGTGGTTGCTTCTGCTACTCTTCCATCAATGGCTACTTGCAAGTAAGAGTTAAAGGCTTCAGCTATTTCCGCATTCAATGGGAAGGGTATATGTAGTGAGGTTATTGGAGAGGCATTTAAGGAAGTAGTCGTGATGAGTTCTCGACTTGTTGGAATGGGTGATTGCGGTACTTGTGTAGCAATCGTATCAATATGTGCTTGATAACAGGCTTCTTTATGCATTATCCGATTAGCAGCATCTAGAATTTGCGCAGTCTCCCGGACAATCCGAGCCTCTGCTTCCTGATCTTCCTTGACTATTTCCTGAATATCAATGTTCAGGAATCTGGCCAACTGCATATCTCGGTAGTCAAATACCAGAGCACCATGCTCAGTGGCCTGAGCCGTTATTCGAGCTTTGAGTCTCTCTGCCTGTTGAATTTTATACTCCATCTGTCGTTTCCTGTAAGTAACGGCAGCTCTTGCTTGACGTTTGGACAATTCAACCCTGGCATCAGAGTATCCATCAGGTGCGAAGGTGGATTTGGGTAATCCTGCAGTCTTTGAGAGAAAACGGTGTTCCCGGATGGCTTGAAGTCTGCACATTACTTGCTTATCTGAGAACTGTTTCATCCCCGGAACTTGATCAATCCAATCAAAACACCAACATTCCTCACGTCTCCAGAAGTTTAATCCCTTAGCTGCAAACACCAGTGCTTTTTCTTCAAAACAAAGTTGATGCATAATGTAATCGCATTTCTTCCATCGTCGAAACTCTTCTGCTAACAAGCGTCCTTCCGACATTGATTCATCCAGTACGGTATGGAATAAGTCAGCAATGGCTCTTTCTGTTTCGGTTTGAACAAACAACTCTATCTCTTCAGCCATATGTGTGAGATCAGAGTTGGGCAATTCTTAAGGATAGACTGTTGCACACCATTGGCCGATTCTTCGTAGATGATAGCGAGGTCCAGGCAAGCCATTGAGAGGCACTCGGAGAGGAGTATCTGATCCAGATGCTACCTTCCTCAGGTATTTGGCATTGAAAATCTCCTCAGATTCTCCATCAGAATCAGAATCAGAAATGCAAGATGATTCAAGATCAGTGAACAGAGAATCATCCTCTTCGACAGGCGAGTGTGAATCACGGAGAATGGAATCAACCTGTTCTTCAGTACCTCGAGCTCTACTCGATTCTGCATCAGTTAAGGCTTGAGACCTCAGTAATTTGGAGAGTGCATTTTTCTGATAATTCCTCTTCTTCAATGATTGTCTGCTGATCAGATGAGGGATTGAGAATTGTTTCCTCTTCTGAAGCAGCTTTCCCTTTTCCTTTCTTCCTGGCCTCGTCTGCTAGGCGTTGCAGTTCATCAGCAGGTTCTTCATCATCATTTGTCATGGTGATATCTGCTGGAATGTTTGTTGTGCCCTCGTTCACTGCTGTAATTGGATTTCCTTCATCAACAATATTTACTGTTGTGAATTGATCCGCTGGTTCTGCTAATACGTCATCCACTATATTAGACTCTTCGGCTCTTCTAGCATTGACTCCTTTGCTAGCACTGCATTCCTGGTTAGCTTCTTCGTCTGATATAGTATCCTGTGAAGATATAGCATCTTGACCAGTGCTTTTACTTTTCTTCGCAGTGTGTTCTTCTGGTTGCGTCTGTTTAGCAGCTCTCTTCTGAGCCATAAACTCTTCAGCAACAGACTTGACTTGCTCGAAGTTCCTGTCTCTTGCTTCGAATGTCAGGTCTCTAATGAATTTCTGATAATTCTTCTTCTCAATCTCCTTGAGGGTGGCTGCTCGCTGTCTCTTCGTTTTCCTTGTTTCCTTGGTGCGCTCTTCCATATTTCTGAGAAATTTAGGAATGTAGTCTGGATCAGCTTCAGTGTTTCCCTCAGTGTTAACCTCAGTAGAGTCATGCTCCGCTATTACATCAACAGCTATTCGATCAACATTTTCAGCAGATTTCTTCTCTATTTCTGCTTTTTCCAATTCTTCCTTGTCGGTAAGTAATACCAACTTTCTCCTGGTCTTCTTCTTTGCTTTAGGTATAGGAGAGGTATCCGTAGTTCTCTTCTTTGTTTGGTATGGTAAAGCCATGTTTCCGAGAATAATCGGATGCTGTTCTGCTTCCCTTGAAGTCATAATAACATTGATTTGATCAGCTGGTAAAATCCCTAACTTCTCGATTTCTTCAAGATTTGTGAAGCAATGTTCTATTTCAGCATTTGTTCGTAACACTGCTATTTCCTCTACTGTCATAGGGATGGAGGGTTGTAGTATTTGCACGGCTAAATTTTCTTCATCAGATTCTTCAGGGGAGGTAGGTTTATTCCTGTCTACAATAGACTTTCCTTTCAACTTTTGAGGATTCCTGACATTGACCGGCTTAAGCTTGTGTCTTGTTACAGGAATGTAGTCTGTGGAAAGGAGTGCAACTCCACGATCTACTCCTGTGTTGGTGAACAAAATCTCCAAGAATTTACTAATCTTCAAACCAAAGTTTACATTCGAGGAGAATGTTCCATCTATCTCCATATGTGCGTTCTTCTTGGCATGCTCTGCCCACCGTTCAAATATGAACTCAGCCCAATTACCCTTAACGTTGTCGTTTAACGCCATCATCACGGCATACTTCTTAGCAGAGAGCTCCGAGTATGAACCATCATCGCACTGGAGCATCTTTATTACAATCTCTGCAAGTAGTTTGTATTCCTCATTCAATGTATTGATTGAGGTGTTAACCTTAAACGTACTTGATTGTCCTTTCTCTCCTGACTTCTTCCAGAGGTTCCACCTTCTTTCCATTTCAAATACATCATTCACCTTATATTGAGAGATTTTGGTTCCAAAATTTCGAAGTCCAAATATTCGAGACAGTAACTCAGCATTAACCTCTACAATATTCCCATATACACATGTCCTAAATGACTTCTGATCATCACTCATAACTGCCCTAGCATAGAATTCAGCAACCATATGCGGATGAAATTGATCAGGTTCAGCAGTGAGATACTTTACCAGTAGCTCGGAATCAAGGAGATTTAGGATCCACTTGGGAAAGTGTTTGCTGGCGAGCGGCATGTACAGAGTCCTGTCTTTCATGATCTGGGCCACTCGTCTCCGTTCCACCGAATGGGTGGACAGCTTCTTCTGTCTGGCCATTGTTACTAATGTGTAGTAAGGAATGGTCTCATCTATGTCTTCCTTCTTCTCAATTCCAGTGAAACCGGGTGCATGTCGTACATGCAGGGGTGAGCAAGCGGTGGAGGGATAGATAAATGAGGGTTATTGAAATTGAATCGCTTCGGAATTTCCAGTTGGTAATGATTCTGTATTTGGTGAATGTTTTGATTCCTGACTTGAGGAGGTTGGAGAGTTATGGTTTGAAGCCATGGTTGGGTATTTTTGGAAGTTTGTGGAGGTTGGAGAGGGTTTTGCAGGGACGAGAGATGAAGGGTTTGAAAAAAAATGGAGATTTGAAATCTAATTAGTGGGTAGAAGATTTTGGAGTACGAGAAGAGATTGACGACGAGGATGGTATGCACTTGAATGTAAATCAACGATTGGGGTAGAGAGTGAGATCGTGCGAATATGCACGTCTTCAAGAGCTTGAGTGCTGTTGACGTGATACCGCCTTATTCGTTGCCGCAGTTCTACGTGCATTAAATGAGCCTCATCATGAAAGGTACTCTTCCGCGCCTGATTTGAAATCTTCAGCAGCCAGAATTAGCAGAGATGATCAGAAACTACCAAGTATTCCTACGTAGCGTCATGGGGCGTATAATCGAAATTTCCTCCGATTTGACCTTCACTTAAGGCGATTATTGTTCTCCTTAATGCAACCGTTCACATTCCTGGATCAGCAGTAATCATAATTACTCTATAAATAGGATGGCCAAAACGATTCAATGATACAATCTCCTTGTGTACACCCTTCTAGCAATCGTTGCTTTTCTTCTCATCCTTTCGAAAAGAAATCCTTCTTTCAGAAAAAAAATGGAATTATCCAGTACACTCTTCGTTCCTCAACACAGGATCCTCTGTGATTCTGGGTTATATGAAGAGTATGAAACAGAGTACCATATAGCGGAGGGGGTTATGTCAAGGCTTCATGTGAGTGGCGTTGGCAGATTCGTATCCCTGACCCCTCATACATTCCACAGAGGACTGCTTCAGCAGTTCATCCGATCATGCAAACCCATCGGAGACGCCATTGTTGGTGTCTTCAGGGATCAATTGGAGATGTGGATGGTGGATACTTTTGCTTCAGAATTCGGTCTTCCGAGAGGCCCAATTTCCGTCCAGGACTATCGCAATGATGAAATAGCTCCGGAGTGGTCTTCATGGATGAAATGGAGGCGTTCATCCAAGCTTGAGTTCTCGCCGACTCCATCAGCTTATGGATTGCAGACACGATACCAGGTTCTCTTCGAAAAAGTTTGTGGTATGGTGGTGGGAGAGAATCCTGAAAACATGATATTTTCTCGTGACGTTTGGAAAGCCAAGATGGCTATTGATGATATGGCGAATGTTGACTGGGCTAATTTCATCTATCAGAGAGTGTGGCGAAGTGTTCAGCAGTTCCCGCATCTTCATCTCCCCTACGGAATGCCATTGAGTTGGTTGTTTGAGCAACGATATCAGGATCTTACTCTAGGTCCCTCGAACCTTCGAGGAGTAGATTTTTATCCATTTATGCCTTTGTCGCCCTTCTGACTTGGTTGAACCCTCTGTATATGTAAATATTTTGCTGATCTGTATAAGATGATATCTATGTTTCATTTGAAAGAATTTCATATACACTCACTCAATATCAATTATTTGCTTGATAATAACCTTGTGATAAACAATTCTCATGATGAAATTTGTATACATTCTGCTGAGTATACTTCTGCTAAGGTGCTAGCAGATGGATGTTTGGTAGCATATCCATATGTTCTGCTGAAAACGTAGCAGATACCAATTTTGAAAACATGTAGCAGAGTTCTCGTCATCTAGCAGAGTTCTCGTCTCTAGCAGAGATATTATCTCTAGCAGAGACCTCATCTCTAGCAGAGTCCTCATCTCTAGCAGAGTCCTCATCTCTAGCAGAGACCTCATCTCTAGCAGAGTCCTCATCTCTAGCAGAGAGCTCATCTCTAGCAGATGGAACGACGACCTTCAATGCGTGCGTCTCTCCATGCGTCGATTATTTTCAAGAAACACTTTGACCGATCTGACGTGGCGTCTGTCCATTCGTCGTATAACAGATGATCATTAACTCTGAATCGAATCGATTCTCAAGAAAAAAGTTATGATAAATACCCTTCTTGTGTGTATCTTTGTCATCACAAGAATCCCTTTCTGAACTTTTCCCTAATTTGTTCAGAAATTCTCAAGAAAATGGATTCACCAGGTCAATCTCTGGAGTTGCGCCGAAACCATCCTTCATGAGTCTGGTTTGTACTCCCTGTATGACAACAATCCTAGAGTGGCGGAAATCGTCATGTCGAAGTTGAATCGAAGTGGATTGACCCAATTCGTCACAGCTACTCCAAGATGCTTCCAGGGTGATGTTCTTCGAGAATTTATTGAGGACTGTTCTGTGGAGGAAGGGGGGATTTATGGTTCCTTCCGTGGCAAGCTAATCTATTGGTCACCGGACATCTTCTCTCGTCGATTCGGCCTTCCCAAAGGTCCTGGGTCAGTATTCGACTATCGTGTGACGGACATTGCTCCTAAATGGTCAGCGTGGCAGAAGTGGAGACGATCTCCTTCGTTGGAATTTTCCCTTTCTGTCTCAGCATACGATCTCCGCACTCCTTATTGGGTGCTCTTCCGTGTTGCTAACAACATGTTGATGGGAGAGGACCTTGATGACACTTTCTTCTCAAAAGAAACGTGGCAGATCATGATGTCCATTGACGATGGGGTCGAGGTAGATTGGGCGAAATATATCTACGATAACGTTCGAGACTGTGTCCAATATTACCCGGCAGTGCCTCTGCTAAATGGAATGCAGTTTAGTTGGCTGCTGGAGCAGAGCTTCCCTTGGATAGCAGAAGAACGTTCGAACATTGTAGATGCGGACTTCTTCCCTTTTAAGCCTCCTTCTTCCTAGAATAGCCATCATATTGTTGTTTTCAATTTTCTCATCTTCCTTTGTAATGACATTTTTCAATGAATGGAATGAGAGAATATTTAGATTCTGCACAACTATTTGTTGTTATCTTTCAATAATGTCATTCGCTGATAAAAATCAGCAACCAATTTCTGCTTAGCATTCTTGGTGTTAGCAAATTGCTATAATGAGTATTCTTCAGCAGATGTAGTCATCTTCCAGAATACTTAACGTTGTCTTCTGAAAAACCAAGAGATAAAGATAAGAATAACATCTCATCCAATACTCTATCTCGGATATGCTTGCATCAGTATCCTAGCAAACTGTCTTGTGATTGTGTTGAATTTCTGTAGTAATTCTCCTGTTTCTAATGTAGGCCACACTTTTCCACACATGATCATCAAGTGCTTTCATTTAAGACGATAGGTTTCTGTCTCAATCAATGGATTTGGGATATCCTTTGGTGTCTTCTTTGAGCATTCGTGGAAGATAACGCCAGAATACTCAGGTAGATCGACTTGCCGTAAGTAGCTTTAGCAAGACAGGTGGTGTTTCCCAACTCGTCGAGACACCTCGACCTCCGCCCTCTGAGTTGAGTTGACAAGACACTTTTTGGGAGAATGTTCCCTCTGAGGAGAGAACCACAATCTTGCTGTGTATATAACATCCCACTTGTTGTCTTGAATTCCATCTCTTCCACTTCATTTAGCAGAGCATTTTCTTGTTTCAAAAAATGCATCACGTTACCATTGCTCCAAGTGATTTAAGCGTTACTCGCAACCAGATTCTTCATGAATCAGGGTTGTACTATGAGTATGGAAACAACTGTCGCGTTGCTAATTTTGTTATGGGATCTCTTCATGAGAGTTGTCTAACCCAATTTCTGATGACTATGCCATCACGTTATCAGAAACGAGCTCTACAGAGCTTTATCTTCAGATGTCAAACCACTGATGACGCCATATGGAGCTCCTTTGATAAACAAGTGGTTTGTTGGACTCCAACCCTCTTCTCGCAGGAGTTTGGCCTTCCACGGGGTCCCACTCGTGTTATGGTTGTCTACCGCCATATGACTGCTCCAGAGTTCAGCTACTGGGATAAGTGGAGGCAGTCGGACAACTATGACTTTTAACCAACTACATCATGCTTGGAGTTGAAAGAGGAGTATAGAGTCCTCTTTGACATTGTTAGCAATGTCACTTTTGGAGTTCCTGCTGACAACTACGTGTTCAACCCAAGGATCTGGAGGGCCATGATGGCTATTGATTCGGAGATGAAGGACGTTGACTGGGCAGGGTTCTTCTTTGAGGGGGTGAAGGAGTGCATCGACCTCTTTCCTCAGGTTCCGCTGCCAACTGCCATGCAGCTGAGTTGGTTGCTTGAGCGGAGGTTTCCTCATCTTGTCTCCGAAGGCATCCCTTTGATGGGTTTTGACTTTTATCCCTTGAGAGCTCACTTTCCTAACTCTGGTTGAAGAATGTTCCGAGCTCTCCTCCCTTTGGCGTCCAAAAAAAATATTGTTAAATTTGTAGCAAAAGATGGTATAGGGTTGGGTGTTTCTGATCTTTCCTTTTTGTAACACTGTGTAGCTTTTGAAGTCTGTCGTCCTTCTGTTGAATGGATATGCTGATTTAGATCCCTTCTTTTCAACTGTGTTCATGATATTGTTCAGCATTTCTTAATGTCAAGATATTTTCAGCAAGTCGAAGAAATATCATTCAGAAAGTAATAGCCATCAAACAAATTTCAAGAATATCCTCATAGAAAGAATGAGAGCTAGGACTCATTCATCCACATCTTCATCTAATTCCATCAGTCCCAACTTTAAGCATAATTCTTTAAATCTGGTTTCTGGAAGAGGCTTTGTAAATATGTCTGCTATCTGATCTTCGGTGCCTATATGGCGAACATCGATTTCATTCTTTTCTTGATGATCTCGTATGAAGTGATGACGGATATCTATATGCTTGGTTCGAGAGTGATGAACAGGATTCTTTGTGATGCACATGGCACTATTGTTGTCGCAGTAGATAGGAACACATTCAGGAGAAATCCCGTAATCTTGTAGTTGTTGCTTTATCCAGAGAATTTGCGAACAACAGCTAGCAGCAGCCACATACTCTGCTTCAGTGGTGGAGATAGCCACAGAGTGCTGCTTCTTGCTAAACCAACTGATAAGCTTGTGTCCTAGAAATTGACATGTGCCACTCGTGCTTTTCCTGTCGATCTTACATCCTCCAAAATCAGAATCTGAATATCCACTCAGAGCGAGACTATCTTCTCTGGGATACCAAATTCCTAGTCCTTCTGTACACTTCAAATAGCGAACAATTCTCTTAGCGGTATGATAAGCTCGTTTTTCTACTCTCTTATCGCTTTGTTTTTCCTTTCTTTTATGCATTTTATTATGTTTTCTTGAATAAACTGAGCATGAGTGTATATTAGAGGGTATTACGCTTGCCATGGTGAGATTTTACAGGTTTTAGGCCAAATCCAATGGAGAACCCGTACCGAAAGCAGCAGATGTTCGAAGAAACAGTCACAAATCCTTCCACCGTTGGAATCTGAGCTAATGGAGCATGTCATTTGAAAGATCTTTGAGTTAGCTTTCCAACGCAACTGGAATCGGATCAATCGGAGTTCGGATGCGAAAGTTATGGCCAAAACCGTGAGACTGCGCAGAAGGGTCGGAAGTGGCGGAAACGTCTCTGTCCCGGGCGAAATGAAATCATCTCGGCCGGGCCGAAATTGTCCATCTCGGCCGGGGCAAAGCTCATCTCGGCCGAGACAGTGCTTGTTGGCGAGATTTTCACCAATTTTGGGCGAGAATTGCTTGGGGAACAAGATATACATCAATATGGAAGCAATCAATCATACCTTTTGAAGATATCCATCCAAGGCTTCAACCCTACTTCTATATAAACTCATAATTAGCTCAGAATCTAGGAGCCTCTTTAGTTTTTATTTATTTTCCCCCTTTACAGTTTTGACTCTTTTATTTTATGTTTGCTTTAGAATTCCTCTTTACTTTTTGTTGAACCTTTACTTTTTAATGCAATCTTTATTTTTCCTTGCAATGTTTATTTTCAATATGTTAGGCTAGAAACCTCAACAGGTTCTAGGGTTTCTCCATCTGTGATGCTTGTTTAGATTTATTTATTCAAACCCTTGGTTTAAACTCTTTGATTTTATTTCAAATCTATTTTCAATTGAAGGATCGAGAGATGAAAATTGGAATAGGTTTTAGTTATTAATTGAAGGACCGAGAGGTGAAAATTGATAATAGGAAGTGAGAGTTTAATACTTTTGATTATCTGTCCGACCAAGAAGATTTCAATTGTAGGAAAATCTATATCTTTTTGAAATTGATTAATTGGTGTATTTTGAGACCGAGAGGAGATAGATCACTAATTAGTAATTTAGGTTTTAATTGCCCGACCAAGGAATTAATTCCACAATAAAAGGTTTTCCACCAAAAATATATTTTCTGGGTTTGAATATTTATTTCTTGCATGTTGATCAGTTTGGTAGATTTCCCTAGGATCTGTGCTTTTTAATATTTATTTTTAGCCCTTTAATTTCCTTGTTTTGAAAAACCCAAAACCCTGAAAATTGATTTACCCAAACAAAAGTTTCAAAAACTATATCCAGTATATGATTTTCCTTCATTGCACTATCCCTGTGGGTTCGACAACCTTCGGGTACTTATAAATTTATTTGTCCTATGCTATAATTTATATGCAGATTTAGCATCGATCACGGTATCAAAGTGGACCTTCTTAGGCTTGGCTTGATATCTAGCACATAGTCCCACGGCATACGAGATATCTGGTCTGCTAGCGGTGAGATATAGTAGTGAACCTATGATCCCTCTGTAAAGAGTAGGATTCACATCATCTCCTTCTTTTTCGAGAGCAACAATGCATGTTGTGCTGATAGGTATGCGCAGACTCTTGGTCTTCTCCGGACAATATTTAGCAATTAAGTCACGAGCATACTTCTTCTGATGAATGAATATTCCTTCTTTGGATTGATGAACTTGCAGTCCAAGAAAATAAGACATTTTTCCCATCATGCTCATTTGGAAATGGCTAGTCATGAGATCAGCGAATCTATCACATAGATCTTGATTCTTTGATCCAAAGATTATGTCATCAACATATATTTGAACTAGCAGAATGCTATCTCCATCTTTAATGCGAAAGAGAGTTTGATCTATCCTCCCTTTCTGAAATCCATTATTCAATAAAAATTTAGACAGAGTTCCATACCAGGCTCTTGGTGCTTGCTTCAGACCATATAGTGCCTTCTTGAGCTTGAATACTTGATTGCCTTGCTCAAATCCCGGAGGTTGCTCGACATAGACTTCCTCCTTGAGCTCTCCATTTAGAAAGGCACTCTTCACATCCATTTGCATTACATCGAATCCATGGTATGCAGCATATGCCAGAAATAGGCGGATTGCCTCTAGTCTTGCTACTGGGGCGAAGGTTTTATCATAATCTACGCCTTCACATTGTCTATATCCTTTAGCCACAAGACGTGCTTTGTTCCGAACCACAAAGCCTGATTCATCCTTCTTGTTCTTGAATACCCACTTTGTCCCAATAACACTCTGGTGATCTGGTCTGTCGACTAGTTCCCACACATTGTTGCGTGTGAACTCTGCAAGCTCCTCTTGCATGGCATTAACCCAATCCGAGTCTAGCAGAGCTTCTTCGATTTTCTTGGGTTCCTCATTAGAGATGTAGCACGCTAGCATAGCATTGCCGTTTCCTTGTCTTGTTAGGATAGGATCATTCACGTTTCCAAGAACGCCGTCTAAAGGATGCGCACGTAGCCATGTTGGTCTGATACGTGCTGGAAATTCAGCAACCGGTGCTCCTCCTTGGTGATTTTCATCAGGGACATTCTCTTCTTCATTGTCTTCATTCTCCCGGTGTTCAGCAACTGGGACGTCGTTAGTTTCTTCTTCTGTATCTGCTACAGGGACTTCATCATCGGGGATGACATTCATAGGTGCAGCATCTGCTGGGATTTCAGCAACTGGTTCTTCTTCGATTGGAATCTCAGCAACTCCTTTGCTAGGATCTTCAGCAGCTTCCACGTCACCTTGATCATCAAGAATTCCAGCAACATCTAAATTCTCATTTAGATAGATTGAAGATGGGGCCTCAGCATGGTCAATAGCATCACTGGCCTGGTCAGCAGTCTGGTCACCTGCTGAGTGCGAAGTTTCTGGATTGACATCACTCGTAGACCTAATCGGATCAATACTCATGTTTTCAAAAGATTTTTGTAAAGATTGATCATAGATATCATTGGTCTCATGATTGTCATCCTTCTGTTCTTTGTTAGCCCTGCGCACTAAAGTAGACTCATCACAAATGACATTACATGTTATTTCCACAAGTCGAGTAGTCATGTTTAACACTCGATAGCCTTTGTGAGATGGGTGTCCATATCCCAGGAAAACACCTTCATCAGACTTAGGCGAAAAAGTGTTAAGTTTAGACTTCCCATTGTTATGGATATAACATGTTGAACCGAAAGCACGAAAGTGTTTAATAGAAGGCTTACGACCATTATACACTTCATAAGGAGTTTTGTTGAATCTGCCATTAACCGCACTCCTGTTCTGAGTGTAGCAAGCAGTCATGATAGCTTCTCCCCAATACTTTCCATTGAGTCCTGAATTAGCAAGCATAGACCTTGCTGCTTCCTTTAAGGTTCTGTTTCTTCGTTCTGCTAACCCGTTCTGTTGTGGTGTTCTAGTAGTGGATTTTTCATGATGAATACCAGCTTCCGCACAGAAGTCCATCAAAATTCCATTACAGAATTCCGTTCCATTATCTGATCTAATCCTTTTAACTGTAACTTCCTTCTTGTTCTGCTCTTTAAGGATCAGCTCATGTAGCAGGGTCTTTACTTCATCTTTGCTTTTTAGGAGCTGAACCCATGTGTACCTGGAAAAGTCGTCAACAACCACAAGTGTATACATTTTCTTATTTACTGTGGGTGGTTTGACAGGACCAAACAGATCCATGTGTAAAAGTTCAAGAATTCTCCCTGAGGTATCCTTTTCTGGATTTGATTTGAAGGATGCCTTTGTCTGTTTGCCTTGTTGACATGCTTTACAAACTCCTTCCTTTCGGGAAGATTCCGCAGGCAGTCCTTCTACCAGCTTATGTTTGGCTAAATAATTGATTGTTTTGAAGTTTAGATGATTCAATCTTTTATGCCACAGCCAATTGGTTTCGTCTTTGTTGAATGCTACGAAGCACGAGTCCTGTTGACCACTTTGCCAATCGACCACGTATAGTCCACCCTTGCGGATGCCTCTAAGCTTCACTTCTCCTGTAACCTTATCAACAATATTACAGCCAGAGTCAATAAAATAAACATTATATCCATTCTCACATAGTTGGCTGATGCTCATCAAATTGTGTTTAAGGTTTGAAACAAGAGCAGCATTAACAATTTGGATTCCATCTTGTTCTACACATCCTCTTCCAATGACTCTTCATCTGCTGTTATCACCAAAAATAACTGAGGATCCATAAACACTTTGTAAATCTGAGAATAATTCTGCTCTTCCAGTCATGTGTCCTGAGCAGCCGCTATCAAGAATCCATTCATCTGGAGATCTTGACTCCTTGACTCTTAGATCCTATTTCTGCAAGACAATTAAGAGAATGATTTAGGTACCCGTTTAGTCTCGAGTCCTGCGGGATTAGCAAGTGTCATTGTTCCTTTTGGAACCCACATTTGAGTGATCTTCAAAATTTTCTTCTTGACATCACTCTTTATACCTTTCTCATCCTTAGGATAAGTAAATCTTGCATACTTAGATTGAGAATGAGGTGTGGTAGTGTGTCGAGCCTTCACTGTCCTTTTGAAAGAGTTTGATTTGGACTCAGGCTTCACATAGGTGATCCGCCTATGTGGTGTGTAAGTATTATAGGAGGACTTTATAGTATTGTAATGAACATGCTTGCTTGTATGAAATGAAGATTTTGCTGTCCTGGCAGTAGATACATACTGCTCGGCATTCCTTCTAGACTCTGCTGACCATGGTTGTGAAGCATATATTCTCGTATTCTGCTTGGATTTAGCATTCCTCTGTTGAGGTTCCATAGCAGACATTCGAGTATTCTGCTGAGGTATATCGTACCTCTGCTGAGGTTCCTTAGCAGACATTCTAGTATTCTGCTGAGGTTTCATAGATTCGCTAATGAATGTTTCAGCAAATGCCTTTTCTTTCAATTTTTCTCCAAGGATGAATTTTCCAGCAGAGACAAACTGAGTAGCCCTCTGCTTAGAAGATTCTCCTCTATCATAGCGATCAAAACCAACACCAGCTCTATCTTTGTGGTGCTTTTGTTGATTAATTGCGGCATTCAAAACAGCTTGACTGGTCGTTTAAGTACAAATGCAATTTTCTTTTGGTTTGTTTTTCAGCAAAGTGTTTTCTTTTTCAAGAATTTTGAAATTTTCAGAAAGTATTGAAAATTCAGCTTTCATTTTTGTAAGTTCCTCACCTGCAGACCTTAGTCTTTTGACTTCCTTGGTCAAATTTGAAACTTCCAACTTTAGTGAGGTGTTCTCATTTATAATGATATTTTTGATTTCTTACATCTTAGAGAATTCTTCATTTAGCTTCGTGAGATAGTCTTCCTCAGAGTCTAAAATGAAATCCTCACATTCATCAAAGGTTGCAAAGCTAGGTATGTTTACTGAAATTACCTCGTTGTTCTCGGCTGCTAGAGCCGTTTCAGCATTCTGATCAGCATCTACATCAGCAAATTGATCTTCCACGATGTCTGCCATCAGAACTAGCATGGCTTCTTCATCCTCTTCTTCTGAAGATAGATAGTATTCTTCATTGTTTTCTGGAATATCCTGAGTTTCTGTCCTGGTTAAGAGTGCTTTCTTGACTGCATTGCCTGCACGTCTTTCAAATCTCTGCTTCAGACGCTCCCTTTCTTCTTTGCTGACTTTCGGACAATCATGTTTCAAGTGGTCAGGGGATCCACACTCAAAACAAGTCCTAGGCTTTCGCTCTGCTGAGCGGGCATGAGATGGTGACTGTTGAACTTCCTTTGTCTCCTTTTCAGCTTTAGCCTCCATCAACATCTTTTGAAGTTTTTTCATCTGTTCTTCTAATTCACTGATCTTGAGATCACCAGGATGGGATCCTGAGGTTGTGGTAACCTCTTTTGTTTGTGTTACAGGAACAGATCTATCTTGATTACGATAGGATTTCTTTAGTTTAAACTTGTTGAAATCCTTTTTGGCAAAATATGCTAAATCATCTGATCTAGCAGTAGATTGTACTACCGCAGCTTCATTCCTTTTTGACTGTTGTATTATGAATTCATGTGATTTTAGCTGAGCAAATACCTCGGATGTTGTCATTTTGTTGAGGTCTTTTTCACTCAGACTAGTCATTTTAACAAACCAGTCGTCTCTGGGATATAGTTTAGAGATAATCTTATGATTCATCTCCCCATTTTCGTATTTCTTACCAAGATTATTCAGTTCTCCAACGATGGTATTGAAACGTTCTTCCATATCTTGTATGGATTCTCCTGCATTCATAGAAAATGATTCATATTTGTCAATAGCTACCTGCAGTTTGTTACGCTTCATCTGGTCTGTCTCCTGAGATGATTCGCACACATACGTCCACATTTCTTTAGTTGTATCGAACTCTAAGGCTTTTTGTGCCATCAGTTTAGGTAGAGAATCAAGGATTAACTTCTTTGCAACATGCTCCAGCTGAGCTCTTTTCTTGTCTTCACTTGTATATTCCTCAAAAGGTTTTTCAACCATTTGGGGTCTTCGTGGCCTTGGGGGTCTAGGTTGATCTCCTTCATCAGCTCCTTCAGCGGGTTCGGGTACAGGTCCTATAAAAGTGTTAGCTTTCATAATCTTAATGGGACCTCTTTCAAGTACCTCAACCATTTTTGGGTGTATGCTCTGAAGCTGTATTAAGGCCATTTTTTTCCATGTTGTGAAGTTCTCCCTGTTGTACTTTCCAAGAGAGTGATTCAACATCTTGTCTTCTGAGCTAAACAAGTGAAACACGAATAAACAGGTAAAAGTGCAAGGAAAATATGGATTTGGTCTTAAGCGACTCAGAAGCAGTCGGTTTTTCAACCTCCTGCTCTGATACCACTTGTTGGTCCTTAAATATCAGAGTCGTCGTGATGAAGACTTAACAAGAAATGCAGCGGAATAATTATACGTCACTTACACTTATACTTTTATCAATGTATTCAAATTTTTAGCTAGCTCACGTTGTCACTTAGGTGTATTTTCAGATATACGCTAGCAACTATGTTGCTAGGTTTCAAATCAACTCTAAACAGTAAAGTGATAAAACAGTAAATGAACACAAGATTTTATAGTGGTTCGATCCAAGTAGATCTACGTCCACTCCTTAGCCGAAACACTAAGAATTTCACTAGAAAAGTATACAATCAGTACAAGGATTCGCCAATACTTGCAGTAGGCGGCGAACTTT
>JAPKLW010005785.1:0-19512 GCA_026898455.1 Plectranthus barbatus | reverse complement strand
TCTAAGCTATCAACTGGGGAAGGGAAACTTAGCCAAATTTCCCAACAGGCTACGAAAGAACATGCCTAAAATCATTTTCACCCTATTACCACACTTATGCAACCTCAAGAGAGAAATTCATCAAATTCTAGGAAGTAAATCTAATGACTTTGTCACACATCAAACGAAAAGATGGCACAATTTCTGACAAGGTAGAAATTTTTGTTATTCCTCAACAATTACCCAATTCTGAACAGTTATCATGCAAAAATTTATATTTCAAAGATCAACTTATCAAGCAAAGCAGCTCCTATCATCGGCTACTCTATCACATGTATTATCATTCTTAATCAGCAAATATCTCAATTATCAATCAACAATTCAATTCCAAGGGAAGACAAGTATTCAATTCCAACACCAACATAATCCAAAGTAGTTCCGACTATCCTATGTTCAAAAGCTCCTAAAACAATACTCAAGACTATTCAACTCAGAACAAGTATCACAAATCAAGAGTTCAAAACTTATTCAACACAGAACAAGTATCACAAATCAAGAGTTCAAAAATACTAATTTTGAGTAAAAAGCCTTGCAGAGAGCAATTGTTAACACTGAAGCAAAAGAACAAGGATGGTGATGGTTCAGAAAAAACAAAAATCGAAAACAAAAATAGAAAAACAACGAAACAACGAAAAATTAAAATAAAGCAGGAAAATGAAAACAAACAAACGTTTCCCTTTTCCTACCCTCATCCCCCCAAACTTGTTTCACTCGAAGGTGTGGACAAGTTTGAAAGTTAGATAAGGAAAAAGGAAACGGTACCTCATTCCTCCTCCGGAGGATCCTCCATCTCAACATCG
The DNA here is from genome assembly GCA_026898455.1 of Plectranthus barbatus. Classification (NCBI taxonomy): domain Eukaryota; kingdom Viridiplantae; phylum Streptophyta; class Magnoliopsida; order Lamiales; family Lamiaceae; genus Plectranthus; species Plectranthus barbatus. The sequence goes on along the minus strand of JAPKLW010005785.1, from coordinate 18,673 downwards.
GGGGCAGGCCAAACGGGCTGGGTGGACAGAGTCGGGCTGGGTGTTCAGGAGAAGGCGCTGCATCTGCATGTCGAGGGTGTGATAAACACTCATTCTGTGCATTTTATTGATATATTTATGCTTAGATTATACTTCAGATTGAGCCATTATGTGATCTTTTCATGCATTATTCTTATTCTTTAAGGAAATATTACGTTTGGTTCGTTTGATGTTGTTTTGCACAGATTCTATGCGTTTCTGAGGATTAAATGAGATAATTGAACAAGCATTTCCAGAGTTGATTCATGTTGGCATGCACTGATTAGGAAAAGATAGAGAAATTCAAGAAAGCTCGTGAAAAGGATGCTTCGTGACTGAAACGGCGATCAAGCCCACATACCCGACGAGTCCCTGCACAGCCGGCAATTGCATGCACACAACCGGCGACCACCCTTGCCAAACCGGCGACTGCCCTCCAGCTGCCGGCGACTGCCTCTCCAAACCGGCGAATGGGGCTGCAAATCCGGCGACCCGGCGAGCTGCTCTCCCAGACGGCGATCGACCGCCACCCTCCATCCTGCGAGCCAAACACACAACCGGCGTTCACCCTGCAAGGCCGGCGATCGCCCTCACACAGCCGGCGACTTGAGCTCCTCAACCGGCGACCGCCCCTCCATGCCGGCGGGTCGCCGGTCCTGCTTTTCTTCCTCTCGAAACACATCCGGCGGTTGCCCTTCCAAACCGGCGATCGCCGGGCGTGTTTCTCCAGACCGCCGGTTCCGTACATTCGACGTATTCTAGCGTATCTTTTTGCCCAAGCCAGATTAATTCTCCATATCTTTTGAGATTTAATCCCTATCCTATATATATGAGTTCCAAAAGCCAGAAAAAGGTTCCACAATCGTTCCACAACTCTGATTTTGAGATTACTACGTTCCAAATTAATTTCTTAGGCTAGAAATTAGGGTTTTCTACAGAAAATCCTGGAGAACTGGGAGAGCATGACAAGAATTGAAGATTGAAGACTACAGGGTTTTTAATTTCTTTTTCTTGCTTTTATGACTCTTCATCTCTTTGATTTTCTAGGATTTAGCATGTCTGGCTAAATCCCTTTTTGGATTCTAGGGTTTTGAAACTTTGTATTTATTCATTCAACAATTTATGCAATTTAATGTTCCTTTTCCTCTGATGTTCTGATTTAATTTGGGATTTTCAATAATTGCATTAATTATCATTAATTGTGATTTGAATTGATAGTTTTTGAACTGAGAGGTCTAGGTTGTCAATTAAGACGCAAATTTATCAGATTTATTAGAACAATTATCCGTGAGGAAGTTGAACTTTTAAAGGGTTTAAAATCCAAGGTTTTTATCAAGAGTAAAATTCCTTTTGCGCATCCGGTAGGAGTCATTAGGTATTTTATTTCCATGTTATGGTTTAGAATCCGAGAGGATCGCCTGATAACATTTTCGCGATTGCTCACATCACTGGAAATTAAATTGGGATTGAATTGCATGAAAACGTTGTTTGTTTAATATTCAAAGTGGATTACCCTGGAATCCTATTTTCTCATTAGTTTTCTAAAACCTTCAATTTCTCTTTTTATTTTAATTCTGCGTTTAAATCAATTAGTTAGATAAAACCAAATTCACTTTATGATTTGCCTAGATAGTAGTAAAATATCTATGTTTTAGTGCTTGGTTGTGTTTCGAGCCTGCAGTCCTTGAGTTCGATAAATTATTACTTGCCCTCTGCAGTGGTCTGTACACTTGCAGAATAGCATGTTGAAAAAATACGCTATCAAGTTTTTGGCGTGCTGGCGAAAATTCATCTGCCGGGTGTGCTCCTCGGCATGCAAAATAGCCTGCTGCTGCATGAACTGGTACATCATCGCCAGATCCACTCCTCCGGAAGATGAAGACTCTCCCGCAAAGTGACCGGACAAATGCCCACCAGTCTGATCGTGAATCCGCTCTCCTCCTCCATCATGCCTCTCATCCTCTGGCTCCTCCTCCTCGGGCCCTTCAGGAGGCGTCTGTGGCGGTCGCTGGTCCGGTTGCGTCAGCGGTCGGTGATGAAATCTGGAGGTGCCGGGACCTCCCTGTGCTCTGACCATGAGCCTCAAGTGGGCGGGTGTGCTCATCAACCAATTATCACGGAAGTGATAATCGGTGACGCGAGTGAGGTTCCTCTGTGGAAGTGGGAACCTGTCCCCATTGGACCTCCGCAGGGACCAACCCGCATCCCGTGGTGACAACATCAACATCTTCACCAGGGTCCCGGTGCCGAGGCCGCAACTGTCATCCTCAAGCGACTCGATCTGTGATAGATTGATGCCCACATACTCTGCAATCGGGGTAATCAATCCCCCGCTCCAGATGTTACCCTTGGAGGCCTTGATCTGATGCCTCCAGTGGTCCATGACCAACGCCGCAAAACTGAACTCCTCGCCGGTCAGCATGCAGTAGATGGCGTACAATTCCCCCACTCTCACCTTACCGCTCTCGTGTCTGCCGGTGATGGACACCCCCATACATCTCTGGAGATACCGGAACACTGGATTGTCGATGGAGGAAGCCTTCAGGTTCCCCAAGTCAAACTCCCGCAAGTCCTCCTTAGCATCAACTGCTATTTGGCTCCAGAAGCGGGCAATGTCAAAGCTCGGGGGAAGAAAGCCAACTCCCCCTTTCCGGACTCCCCAGATTTCTTCAAGCATGTCCCTTGGTATCTCGTAGTGCTCATTCAGAAGTTGGAATGCGATGGTGGTAGGCTCCGACTCTGGCTGAACCTCATAAACATGGAGTGAGGCAAGAAACTCTAAGACAAGCGACGGATAGGTCGGCCACCGTGCTGTCATCCAAGCACTCCAATTTACTCGCCACAGAAGGGCTTCCACATCCGCTCGAATTCCCAACCGATACATTGTTTCCGGGCATGGGTATAGTGTCTGTCGGATGGCAAACTCGTCGCTTGAGAGCTTCCGAAAGCGTCGCTCATAAGCCTTTTTGGTGAAGGTGGGTTGGAAGTCCATAATCAATCTGCAAGGGTAGTGGAAAAAGTGTCAAAGTTCATCAAAGCCAATTCACAAAATTCCCAACATTCCAACAATCAAATGTGCAATTGTCCACAAAATGTATCTACCCATGCAAAATTGATTCGAAATTCATGCAATTCATCCCCTATCCTAGCATATTACATCATTGATTGAATAAAACTTTATCTCCAAAATAGCAGGACATGAACAACACCCCAACAAGAATTATCCCCCAAACTACGATCATCAAATTCAAAGCAATCCAAGCAACCCATCCAAGATAAAGAAGTATATCGACTAAAACAATCAACCATATCGACTAATCATCATGGAAAGCAACGAAATCGTCAAAAATGCAAAAATGGACACAAGGGTTCCAAACTCAATTTCTTAACAAAATCATGCTCAAATCCTTCAATCATATGAAATAATCGAAGAGGAGAGTGTTAGGATACATACCGTGGGTGGAAGCGTCGGATTTGGAGAGAAGAAAATTCGAGTGGGTGTTTGGAGAGAAAAAAAATTCGTGCAAGTGTGTTTGTGAGTGAAAGGAATGAGGGTTTTGGGTTTTAAACCCGTCTCTGTCCGGTCCTCAGAATTGTTTGCGTCGATCGATGAGGCATTCCCGTCGATCGACGAAGACAAAACTTTCTCGTCGATCGATGAAGAATTGCGTCGATCGACGCATTCTGACAGATGATTGGACCCAAAACAACTCGAAAGTTTTCTGAAAATATGAAACTTGACTGACTCGACTCGACTGAATTGAAAAATAACAGAAATAAAGAAACAATAAACTGTTGGGTTACCTCCCAACCAGTGCTTGGTTTTATGTCGCTAGCTCGACAATACCTGTGTCTTCAAGGACGGTTCAAGTAGTACTTCTCCACCGCTTTGATTTGAAGTGGTGTGAAGTATGTTTCAGGTTCTGTCCGTTCACCTTGAAATTCTTCCCATCTTGGCCAGCTAGTTCAACTACACCGTTCATAAATTGGCAGATCACGGTGTATGGTCCGGCCCACTTTGACTGTAGCTTCCCGGGCATGAATCAAAGACGGGATTTAAAGAGAAGAACCTTGTCACCTGAATGGAAAACATGTGAGAAAATCTTTTTGTCGTGGAACCTCTTCGCTCGATTCTTGTAGATGACATTGTTCTCATAAGCTTCATCTCGGAAATCTTCTAATTCATTCAATGCCATGGCGCGCTCTTCTGCGGCTGTCCTCCAATCTAGGTTAAGTTCTTTCACAGCTCTCCAAGCCTTGTGCTCCATCTCCACCGGCAAGTGACATGACTTTTCGAAAATCAGTTGGTAGGGCGACGTCCCAATTGGTGTTTTGTAGGCGGTGCGGTATGCCCATAATGCATCATCAAGCACTGCCGCCCACTCCTTTCTTTGATTTACCGTCTTCTCCAAGATTTGCTTGATTTCTCGATTGGACAGCTCCGTCAGCCCATTCACTTGTGGATGATATAGAGTGGTGACTCGGTGTTTGACTCCGTATCTGGCGAGAAGGGTAGCGAGCCATTTGTTGCAGAAGTGGGATCCCCCGTCGCTTACCAAAGCTCTTGGTGTCCCAAATCGCGTTATCAGCTTCTGTAGGAACTTGATGACTACCTTGGAGTCATTTGTGACTGTTGGAGTAGCCTCGACCCATCGTGATACGTAGTCTATTGCCAAGAGGATGTATGAGAACCCTTGGGATGGTGGAAAGGGTCCCATGAAGTCAATCCCCCAAACATCAAAGATCTCGACTTCGATGACCGGCGTCTGTGGCATTTCGTTCCTTCGCGAGATGTTGCCGGTCCTCTGGCAGTGATCAAAACCCGTTATCCATCCACGATAGATCTCATAGATGGATGACCAAATAGAACCCGCTGGCAAGGATTTTGAATGCGGTCCGGTTGGCTGAGTGATGGCCACCACTAGGAGATGAGTGGCAGACTTCGAAGATTTGTTGCCACTCAGACTGGGGCACACAGCGGCGAATGACGCCATCAGCACATCTGCGCCATAGGTAGGGATCCTCCCAGTAGTAGAATCTGACGTCATGCAGAAACTTCTTCCTTGCATATGGAGAAGAATCCGGAGGAAGAACACCAACCAAGTAGTTGGCGAAATCTGCATACCAAGGTGTCTTGGACTCGTACATCTCTTTCAATTCCTTAGCGGCGCAGATCTGTTCGTCGGGGAATGTCTCTCGGATCATCATCTGCTGATCATCCCCTTCGACCGATGGCTCGAGTCTTGAAAGGTGGTCGGCAATCACATTCTCGCTTCCTTTTCTGTTCTTGATCTCCAAGTCAAACTCTTGTAGTAATAGTATCCACCGGATCAGTCTAGGCTTGGCATCTTGCTTTGCGAACAGATATCTGATGGCTGCATGGTCGGTGAAAACGGTTGTCTTTGAGCCTATAAGATATGGTCGGAACTTGTCGAAGGCATAGACAACTGCGAGCATCTCTTTCTCCGTGGTGGTGTAGTTGCATTGGGCTGGATTCATGCTCTTGCTGGCGTACTGAATCACATGGAAGAGCCTTCCTTTTAGTTGCCCCAAGACTACCCCAACAGCGTAGTCACTGGCGTCACACATCAATGTGAAGGGCTCATTCCAGTCTGGTGATGTCAGGACTGGTGCAGTTACCAGTGCCTCTTTCAATTTCTCGAAGGCCTTCAAACAATCGTCATCAAACACGAAGGGGACGTCCTTCTCCAGAAGGTTGCATAGGGGCCGAGATATCTTTTAGAAGTCCTTGATGAACCTCCTATAGAATCCGGCGTGGCCTAGGAAACTTCGGACAGCTTTGACATTTGTCGGTGGTGGCATCTTTTCAATGGCTATCACTTTGGCTCGGTCCACTTCTAGTCATTCGGCTGATACTCGATGTCCTAACACAATCCCCTCTCGCACCATGAAGTGGCATTTCTCCCAATTGAGGCATAAGTTTGTCTCGGTGCATCTCTCAAGTACAGTAGCCAGATTCTGCAGACAAACATCGAATGAGCTACCAAAAATTGAGAAATCATCCATAAATACCTCCATGATGTCTTCGATCAGATCGTGGAAGATTGCCATCATGCATCTTTGGAAGGTAGCCGGTGCATTGCATAATCCAAATGGCATCCGACGGTAGGCAAATACTCCATAAGGACAGGTGAATGCTGTTTTGTGTTGATCTTCAGGTGCCACAACTATCTGGTTGTACCCTGAGTAACAATCAAAAAAATAATAGAAAGTGTAACCAAATAATCTATCAAACATTTGATCGATGAAGGGTAGGGGAAAGTGATCCTTGCACGTGGCGGTGTTCAAAGCTCAGTAGTCAATGCAGAACCGCCATCCCGTGACTGGTCTTGTCGCAACTTCCTCTCCATCGTTGTTCTTCACTACCTGCATCCCCCATTTCTTGGCTACTACTTGTGTAGGGATCACCCATTTGCTGTCGGAGATTGGGTAGATCATGTCATGGTCTAGGAGTTTGAGAACCTCATTCTTTACAACTTCTTGCATGATTGGGTTCAATCGTCACTGTGCTTGTCTCTTCGGTTTGGCTTCTTCTTCAAGGATGATTTTATGCATGCACAGCAAAGGGCTGATTCCCTTGATATCCCCCAAAGTCCATCCGATGGCGGACTTGTATTTCCGCAGAACTCAAAGCAGTTTGTCCAACTCCCCCTGTGTAAGATAGGCAGAAACAATGACAGGGTAAGTATCATCAGAACCCAGAAATGCGTACCTGAGATGTGCCGGAAGTGTTTTGAGTTCCAGAACTGGTGGATCAGAGCTGGAGCACGGCTGCCTCAGGTCGACGTCGATCGACGAAGACCCTCCATCGATCGATGTAGGTTTTGCAGCAGCCTCGATCGACGATGCAGTGGCGTCGATCGATGGAAGCTTGTTTTCCACCCTGGCTGAGTTGTTTTGGCTGTATCGATCAGGCAGTGGTTCTCTTTTGATTTCTTTTTCCCGAGTTATTTCCTCGAACACGTCCAACTGCATGACCAGATCCAAGATTTCCTCGGTTGCCTCGTCCAAATTCGTTGACGAGAACAGAGAGTGTTGCAAGCAGTTTTCCAGGAAGTCTGGTTCGCTTTTGAGAGAGGTGAATGGAGAAGACATTACCGGGCTGAAGCAGTTAATCATGTGGCATTCCTCTGTGTAGCTTCCATCATTGTGCTTCTGTATTGCCTTGTAGATCGAGAATGTCACCGACTCATTGTTCACTCTGAATGTGAGTGCCATTGCGAATATCAATCAATGCTCCTCCGGTCTTCAGGAATGGTCTTCCAAGGATCAGAGGGATGTTGCGATCCTCTTCCGTATCTAGAACCACGAAATTGGCTGGGATAATGAAGTCTTTCACCTTTACCAGCACATCTTCCACAATGCCTTTCGGGTAAGTGACTGATCGATCGGCCATCTGAAGTGAGATTGTTGTGGGCTTGATACTTCCGATCTTCAACCGCTAGAAGATTGACAACGACATCAGGTTGATTGAAGCACCGGAATCGTAGAGGACTTTTCCAAAGGTCTCCCCCCCCCCGATGACGCAGGAGATTGTGAAGGAGTTTGGGTCTTCCCTTTTGATTGGCATCTTCTTTTGGATGATAGCACTGCACTCTTTGAATAGGTTGACCGTCTCATGCTCTAAGAAAGGTCGTTTCTGAGAGACCATGTCTTTCAGGAACTTGATGTACCCGGGCATCTCTTGCAAGGCTTCGACCAATGGAATGTTGATGTGCACCTTCTTCATTGTCTCTAGAAAACGTGCATACCTTTCGTTCATCTTGGCCTTGGCAAACCACTGCAGAAATGGCAGAGGTGGTTTCTTCGGAGGTGGAGCAGGGGAAGATGTCGATCGACGAGCATCCGTGTCGATCGACGGGGACTTTGATGCTTCGTCGATCGCCGGAGACCTCTCGTCGGTCGTCTGGACTTTGTCTGTGCTGACCTCTTCATCTTGCTCGATTTCTCCTTCATCCCGGGCATTTGCCCCTGCTTGCGTTGGCCCTTCATAGGACTTACCCCCTCTCAGAGTTATGGCGTTCACTTGATTCCTCTTATTCTGGTTCTTTGGGTTGACCTGAGTGTTGCTCGGGAGTTGTCCTGGCTTGTGTTTCGTTCCAAGGGCATCGGCGATCTGGCTGACTTGATTCTCAATGATCTGCACATGCTTCTGCACCTGATCAACCTTGGTGTTCACCCCTGATATTTCTTGTTTGAGCTTGGCTACCGTATAGGTGGAGCCTTCCATGAGCTTAGCCAAAATCTCCTCGAGATTTGGCTTCTTCTTCTCAACTATCGCCCCATCCAGTACGGCGAATCCTGGTGGTGGTTGCTCTGCAGCTTGAGGGTTTGCGTAGGAGAATCCAGGGTGATTCCTCGCATGATTACAGGTATAGGGCTGGTTATGCTGCTGATTGTGTTGCTGAAATCCTCCTCGGTAATTGTTTTGATAGCCGCCCCTTTGAATGAAATTTACCTCAGCATTGTCCCCCTCAGTTGGAGCTTGGACCGCCTCGACAGCAGCGACCGCTTTCTCTTGCTTTAGAGTCGTGAATTCTTCATTTAGCTTCTTCAGTTCAGTTGCCAGATCAGGTTGTTCGGCGACTTTCTCCACTACTTTCTCGATTGCTTTTACAGGCCGAGTTCGGCATGAGGACCACCTTTGAGTGTTGTTAGCCATCTTTTGGAAGAATTCCATGGCTTTCTTTCCGCTTTTCGTCATGACGGAGTCACCTAGTGTAGTGTCCACCAGTTTGACGGTCTTTTCATTGAGCCCTTCGTAAAAGGCCTCTGCCTGTTCTCCTGGCAGAAAACCATGTCCGGGGCATGATCTCAGCAGCTCTTTGAATCGATCCCACGTCTCACTGAAGCTTTCATCGGGTCGTTGAGCGAACCTGATGATTTCTTTTCTTCACTGCCTGATGACGTTTGGAGGGAAGAAGTCCTCCAAGAACTTATTCCTCAGTTCAGTCCATGTGCTTATGCTCCCCTTGTCTAATGCAGTGAACCATGATTGTGCCTTATCCCGCAGAGAGAATGCGAACAGATGCATTCGGATGGCACTCTTGCTGACTCCTCCGATTTTGACAGTGTTGCAGAGCATCAGGAACTTATCCAGGTGTGCATATGGATCTTTATTTGGTCTTCCTCCGAATTGGTTTTGCTGCACCATTTGCACCAATCCGGTCTTCAGTTCAAAATTATTGGCATTGATGCCAATCCTGAAGTTTGTTTCCTTGAACCGAGGTTTATACCGGTTCTTCATGGCCTCCTCTTCTTCCTCATCATCAGAATCCCCTGGCGGATCCTGGTTGTCATCCTCTCCATTGTCGGGATTGTCATCGAACAGTGGGTTATGGCGAACATCCCTTCCATTCGGGTTGTTCCTCTCGAGGTCTCTCTCCAGGTTGAACTATTGGATCTGTGCCCTCATAGCTTGAACTTCTTGGAGAAGCACAACTTGCTCCTCTGCAGTTAGCATTGGTGGTTGCGGTTGAATAATTGGTGGTTGTTCGTCCATTGCTTGACTGCTTGAGCCTTCCTGAGCACGCTTATTCTTTCGGACCTTTCTGCAAGTGGCTTCAATATCCGGGTGATAATATAGTGGGTCCTTTCCTCTGGCTCGTGTACTCATGCACTACCTGTATAGCAAAGGAGGCAGTGAAGTAAGACTGAAAATAAATGGAACGAACTGAAATACGAAAAATTGAAAATCTGAAAAATAATAAAGCGTCGATCGACGAGAGTAAGCGTCGATCGACGTGGAAGAAAATATGGCGTCGATTGACGAGATTAAGCGTCGATCGACGTGAATTACAAAAATACGAGAAATTAAAGGAAAATACAAAAATTACAGCCTAAATCAGTACTTTAATCACAGATTTAATAGTAAGATTAATTCTGTTCACTCCCCGACAACGACACCAAAATTTGATCGCTAAATTATTTAACAAGCGACTTAGCAAAGCTAATAATATAGCGGCAAATAAAATTATCGATCCCACAGAGAATGAAACGACGAAAAATCCTAAATACTAAATCAGGCGTTCTTAAAATACTGGTTAGGAAAAGTAAAGTTTTGGGTTTTGGTTGTTTTGCAAATCATAATCCTTGTAAGTAAAAAGTAAACAGTAAATTAAAATACTTTGGTTGAAAACAGTTATGAGAAATACAGATTCTAGGAATATATCCTTATCAAGTATGACATGAATGAATAAATTGATTATTTTCCAATTTTAATTCCTCTTCGTAGTGAAACATCAGAAAAGTATTACGAACTTCTTTGTTGGACAATTCGTAAAGTAGATTAATCAATTACCTATCTCCGCTCGGTCTCAAGATAAATTAATTAACTCCAAAGATCTACAGATTTATCCCTACAATCAATCTCCTTCAGTTACGACAAGAAATCAGATTATATTGTGAAAATCTCTTTCGATTGAAAACTATTACAGTTACTTCTCAAGTAATCAACTAGTTAATCCTAAGATGTGGCCAACAAACTCAAGATTATGAATTAAACTCAGATCTCACAAACTACGAAGGGAAAGGGAAAATAATTCAATTAATCAAAACATGCATACATTGATAATTTGAAACCCTAGAATCTGAGTAAGAGATTAGTTACACATAACCAGAGTAATATTCATCATAGAAAAATAAAACCTGAATTGCATAAAAATCGGAATCCGAAAATAATCCCACAGAACTCTGTCTTCAAATATAAACTTCAAAAACCTTGGGAATCTCTAATAAATCTTCAATACTAAAATCTTGTAACTATTCTAATGTCTCTCTCTTTGAAAAACGAATTTACATGGCTTTATATAATAGTGGAGAATGTATCATACAATATCTAGGTGTAGATATGGCTTTATCTTCAAAACAGATGCAGACTAGGAATCCCGAACTCGCGTTGATCGATGCTGGTGAAGTACCCTCGTCGATCGACGTGGAATGGCGTCGATCGACATGGTTGCTGCCTTCGTCGATCTCCTCTTTTCTTCCTTCGTCGATCGCTCCTTCTTCAATCTCCTCTTCGATCGACGTGGACCTGAAACTGGAAATCCAACTCTTCTCTGTTTATGACTAAAAACCTGCATGATTCATCAAACATAACATTACGGGTACAAAAGTCAATTCATGCACGAAAACAAGTACAAAAACGATCTTTACACCACACATTTAGTCAAAGAACAACCAGATAAGTTGGTGAAAATCCTAACTTGTCAGTCCTCACCAGTAGTAGATCTGATCAGCACCGGGATACAGATATGAAGATCTAATCTGGAGAACAACAGATTTCCTTCTTCCTCTTTGTTCTTTCGATTTTTATTCTAGAAATTAGTATTCTAATTTCTGTTTTTGCAGAGAAATCGAATTGCGTGGTTGAATTGAAGTTTGGAATTCAAACGCAAAAGATCGGTACAGAGATGACGGAATTACAGTAATCTCTTAATCCACAAATATGCATTAAATTCATAGGAGCATTAAATTTATGTGCAATATCCATAAATCGATCCGGTTCAAATTGGTTTTTGGTGATTTGGTTCACGGTAAAAACCCTACAATTGGTATCAGAGCCAGGTTTCTGATTTATGGCTCTGTTGTTCATAATTGAATTCAATATGCATGTATGAATTTATTGTTTATTGTGTTTGGTTTTTGTTCCTCGTGGCAACCCGTGTAATTCAGCCCGTGGTAGTTTATCCGTGTAGGGCTGGATTAATTTTGTAAAATCACGAGAAAATCCGTGATTAGTGTAGATTTGAAAAATTTTAATAGAATAAATTTCTGTAATTTTTCAAATTTTGTAATTGGACGGGTCGAGGACGAAGAACAACGACGGAGCCGACGAAGGGCGGTGCACGGCGGCGGCAGGCGGCCGCGCGCGTGCAGCCGCGGGCGACAGCGGCACAGGGCCGCGCACGGCGTGGGCGATAGCACGCGGCAGCGTGCGTTGCGGGCGGCCGGGCAAACGACGGCGGCGCCAGGGCTGCGCACGCGGCGGCGGCGGCTTCGGCTGTCATCGGTTGTTGCAGTCCCTGCGATTGTGGCTTGTATTTTGGTGGTTTGTGCAATCCTGTGTAAACCTTAGGGTTTGCATTAGGGTTAGGGCAAATCATCAGATCACAAAGGCCTAAATCCCAAAAGATTTGGTGGTTGAAGATTTGGAGGCCCTTGAAGATTTGAAAAGATTTGGAAATATCCAAATTAATTCAAAATTCAAATTGTAATAGATAGAATTTATTTTTCCTATTTTTGGGGCCACGAGGAATTTTTGTTTGCCTTAATTGTCCTCGTATGATATGTGATTTATTTATGTGCGCAATTAAGCATGTGTAGATAATAGGAAAAGCATGTTTTATCGCTTTTATTATTTACAGCTTTTCAAGCATGCTAATGTGATTAATTTCTTTTGTTGGATTATATTTTGGGAATTTTTGGGCTTGTTTAAATTACATGCAAAAATTTGGAAAATATAATGACAAAGAAATTATGTGTGCGCATAAAGAAACATTTTAAAAGAAAAATACTTAGCATATTTTTTAATTAAAATCAATAGATCTCCACAAAGCGGTCTTAGGCTGTAAGTGTATCTCTCATTCTAGTAAACGTCTACGAGTGTAGCTTGCTAGTTGCTAGAGGTGCATGGGTACGGTTGTTGGGATTTCTAGACAAACAATTTAAATCATGTGAATAGTGGGAGGGCTTTGCGTAAACATCTACAAGTGTAGCTTGTGTAGACCTCTTTCACAAGTATTCTAGGATTGATTTAAATTATAGATAACAAAAGCTTTAAGGGCTGTGCGGTATGGTTACGTGCCATGCTAAACTGTCTCTTTTGGCCGGAGTTAAATTTGTGGTTAATTGCTTAGAAGCATCTTAGAATATAATGCAAGAATTGCATCCCTGTTCTTGAGAGATGGTTTGGTCTAAGATTTTCACTAATTATTAATTTCTAGTGTCAAAAGCATCCTGACATGGTAGTGAAATTAAATGGATTGGGGCTTAAAACCCGCAGTTTTGGTTGAGGGTGACATCGTAAACGTCTACGAGTGTAGCTTGCGGTGGGAACTCTTGGGCAATTAGTGGAAAACATTTGTATTTGATTTATTAAAAGGTTTTCAATGCATTTGTTTTCGAAGTTCAAAATGTATGTTCTTATTTAAGATCTTTATTGTTTCAGATATGTCTATGTCTAATGTCATCAATATTCTTGCACAAAACACTCTAACTGGTCCGAACTTCCTGGAATGGAAGCGCAATCTCGAGTACCTCCTAATTGTAGAAGAACATATGTTCGTTCTGCAAGTACTTCGTCCCGAAGTGCCAACTGCTGAATCCAGTCAACTAGATATAGACTTTTATAACAAGTGGGAGAAATCGAACAATGTAGTCAAGTGCTACATGATGACCACTATGTCGAAAGTCTTGCAGCAGCAGCATCAACACCATAGGGATGCCTATGACATTATGCAAAGTCTGGAGGCGACCTATGGGGAAACTGATAGAGCCGTCAGGTTCAATCTCATGAGAGAAATCGTGAGTAAGAAAATGACTGATGGCACCTCAGTGAGAGAGCACGTAGTTACCATGACTTACCTCATGGATGAGCTAACTGTGCATAGTGGAGGTATCGACGCTGAGGCTAAGGTCGATATCATAATGAACTCTCTTCCCAAGTCCTTTGAGAGTTTTAGGCTGAATGTTGTCATGAACAAGAAAGAGTATACTCTTAACGAGTTACTCAATGACTTGATGGCAGCTGAATCGGTCATGAACCCTCAGAAGGTTGCTTTGGCCACTTCTGGTAATCTCTCTGCTGTACCAAAAAGTATGAAGCGGAAGAAAGGGATTAAGAAGTGGGCCAAGAAGACACCTGTGAAGGATGGTGGGGCTGGGAAAAAGCCTAAGGTGGCGACTAAAAGGGGCAGGTGCTTCAGGTGTGGTAAGAAAGGACACTGGAGGAAAGATTGTCAAGCCAACAAAGCTAGACAAGGTATGCCATTTTGCATGTATAACTGTAAGCATGATTAGAGTTAGTTGTTGCTCTTCTAGAGTTGTAAGCACTGACTTGTTTATCATGTTGTTGTACTTTGCAGGGGACAGTGCCGACAAGGCTGGTGAGTGATGGCAAGAAGATACCAAACTCGATGATGGCAACGTTTTATGACGGAGCTTCATGGAGTTTTCTTTTCCTTATGTTTTGATGAATTAAAGTACATTTGAGAATTTATTTGTGGGCCGTGGTTTATCGGCGGGACAAATTTCATCAACTTTTATGGATATTTATTATTTATGATTTTATCATTGGTAATAACAATGTTATCCATTATGGTATGTTGATTTACAATCTCTATGTTGCTTTGATCAAATTTGTCCTTAAGTACTGCATGTAATTCATCCGTAATTGATAATCCTAGGAAGAAAAAACTTACTTCTTCTGATGAGGATCTTACATATCTCTGGCACTTGAGACTGGGTCACATCAGCTTGAAGCGGATTCAAAGACTTGCAGATGATGGTACATTGGACCTAGTCCGGGCTGTACCTTATCAAGTCTGCGAATCCTTCATCGAGGGCAAGATGTCAACTAGACCTTTCAAGGCTAGTCAGTCTCGAGCAGAGGAAGTGTTGGAATTGATCCATTCTGACTTATGTGGACCGATGTCCACACAGGCTCGTGGAGGGTACGAGTACTTCGTCACTTTTATTGACGACTACTCAAGGTACGGATACGTTTACCTGCTTCGCTACAAGTCTGAATGTTTTGAGAAATTCTAATAGTTCAAGGCTGAAGTAGAAAAGAAGGTCGGGAAAACTATCAAGTCGCTGCGATCTGACCGCGGTGGCGAATACCTCGGTAACGAGTTCCTGCAATATTTGTCAGAAAATGGGATTACATCCCAGTGGACTGCACCGGGTACTCCCCAGCAAAACGGTGTAGCTGAAAGAAGAAATAGGACTCTTCTAGAGATGGTAAGATCAATGACGAGTTATGCAAACTTACCAATTTCGTTTTGGGGCTACGCATTGGAAACAACAGCTTAATGTGGTGCCTTCTAAATCAGTTCCCAAGACACCTTCTGAGCTCTTCCTTGGTCGCAAACCGAGTTTGTGCAAGTTTAGAGTATGGGGCTATCCGGCACACGTACTGTCGAAGGAACCCGATAAGTTAGAAAGCATGTCAAAAGTAATGTTGTTCATAGGGTATCCCAGGCAAACGAAAGGTGGTTACTTTTACTGTCATGAGAGTCAAAGAGTCGTTGTTAGCACCAATGCTAGATTCTTGGAGGACGAGTATGTGAGTAATCACAGGTCAAGGAGTGATATCGTTCTTCAAGAAATTGAGAACGAGAATGCAATTCCAAGGGAAGGGGAACGTGTAGATGTGGGTGCACCTGTGAGAGGTACAACACCACAGACACGTTCTTCAGTGCAAGGTGCAGGACCAGAAGTCACTGCACCTACTACTGACACGGCACCGATGCCTCGTCGTAGTGGGAGAGTTATTTTCCTGCCGGAAAGGTACATGTTCGTGGGTGAGTCTTCGGACTTGAGCCCGGAAGACGGATATGAGGACTCTGACCCACTGACTTACGAAGAGGCAGTGCAGGACAAGGATGTTACCAAATGGCGTGTCACCATGGATCCTGAAATTGAATCCATAACTGTTATGGATGTATACCAAAAAACTGATTTGCCGGATGGCTTTAGGGCCATAGGGTGCATATGGGTATACAAGAGAAAGAAAGGGGCGGACGGAAAGATCACTGCTTTTAAAGCCAGGCTGGTGGCAAAGGGTTATAGTCAAAAAGAGGGCATTGACTATGACGAAACCTTTTCACCCGTAGCCATGCTCAAATACATCCGAATACTCCTTGCCATAGCTGCGCATATGGACCTCGAGATCTGGCAGATGGATGTCAAAACTGCTTTTCTAAACGGTTACCTTGAAGAAGGTAGAGACATCTATATGCAGCAACCCGAGGGTTACATAAGTAAGGGCGAAGAACATCTTGTCTGGAAGCTTAGGAAGTCCCTGTATGGACTTAAGCAAGCTTCAAGGTCGTGGAACTTACGTTTCAACGATGTGATTAAATCCTATGGATTTGCACAGTTGGAAAATGAAAATTGTGTTTACCGACTTTGTGTCAGTGGGAGCGTGGTCTTCCTTGCACTATACGTTGATGAAATACTCCTATTTGGAAACAACGAGGGAGTGATGTCCGAAATCAAAGTTTGGTTGTCCGAACAGTTCCAAATGAAGGATCTGGGAGAAGCTGGCTACATTCTTTGGATTAAGCTCTTACGAGATTGTAAGAGAAGAATGTTGAGCTTATCCTAGGCATCCTATGTGGATACTGTGATAGCTCGGTTCAGCATGCAACTCGCCAAGAAAGGCTTGCTACCTTTCAGACATGGCGTTCGTCTTTCTGGTGGGCAGTGTCCTCAGACACAGCGGGAGAAAGACGAGATGAGTCTTGTACCATACGCTTCGGCGGTGGGTAATCTCATGTATGTGATGCTGTGTACCAGGCCAGATATCTGTTATGCCGTTGGCATGGTAGCAAGATATCAGTCTAACCCTGGACAGGCGCACTGGATTGCTGTAAAGCACATCCTCAAGTATTTGAAAAGAACTAGGAATTTCTGCCTAGTTTATCAAAGTGAGGATTTATGACCTGTGGGTTATACAGACTCGGATTTCCAAGGGGACCAGGATGAGAAGAAATCGACCTCAGGATATGTGTTTACCCTGGGAGGTGGAGCTGTATCTTGGAGGAGCTCAAAGCAGAAATACATTGCTGACTCCACCATGGAGGTGGAATATGTCGCCGCCTCCGATGCCTCGAAAGAGGGGGTGTGGCTTCGGAATTACCTTTTAGAGTTGGGCGTGATTCCGAATTTGCCAAGGAGCATCACAATTTATTGTGATAACTCTGGTGCAGTGGCAAACTCAAAGGAACCGCGGTCTCACAGGGCAAGCAAACACATAGAGAGAAAGTACCATATCATACGAGAAATCGTATCGAGGGGCGATGTGCTGATTAAGAAGATTGACACTGCTGACAATCTTGTTGATCCGTTTACAAAGAGCTTGCCGCAGAAAAATTACGAAAGACATATTCGTGAGCTGGGTCTGAGGTGGATGCTGACCACTGATTGTGGTTAAACTGACAGCAGACTAGATAGACGGACTGTATACTCTATAATAGCTTAGTTATGCTTTGAGTATAAGTGGGAGATTGATGGGTTTTGTATACTGAAAGCATTTATTATAATGAGTATACAACGGTTTATTTCTCCTATCTGTTAACAATCTTCTATGTATGAACAATGGTATCCTCTTGTCTCACCGATAGGGACGATCATACGGCGTGTTGTAGATCGCAGAAGACAGTATGATCACTTGACCTAGTGAGACATAAACCTGATCACAGCCGAGATAGAGTTTGAGGATACGTCTGTCCGGATGGCTGCAGCATTGTCGGAATAATTAGTCTGTCTTGGTTACTTGACATGTTGGTACGCAGAGGTGGCGTATTGATGGACCGCAGTGAGATGTATTCATCTATCTGACATCAGCGAATACAAGATCTCGTTATATTGATTGAGTCCAAACCCTAATGAAGGTTCAAGGGTTTGCACGGGTTGACTGTTGCTTTGACTTGCCATGGTGGAGAGCCTAAGTAACGTGCACGTATATCCGAATCTTGGGTAACAGCAGTTCGTATTACCGCCTGAGACTGGGTTTAGGTTACCATATCCGAGTAATAGGATGGGGACATTCCCTCAGGAGATCAATAACATTCATCGTGCCAAAGTCCTGCAGGCTGATTAAGTTCAGGCACGAGTGTTAAGGTTTGAGTGGTACTACTCAGGAATAATAAGATATTAATTAATTGTATTTAGAGCTTGTCAGAGGCTCCGATTAATTAATGGATGTCCGTTAACCTTAAATATGGGGATTCTCAATTAATGCAACCCGTTCTCATAACGTGGTAATAAAGGGGTAGGTCAGTATTAATTCTGTGCTGAAAAAGAATTAATATTAATTAATTAATTGTGTCCTGGGTTGTGGACATGGGAATTAATTAATTTATAGGCCCACTTTATTATTTGCATTAGGTCCCAGGTCTGGCCCAATAAGTGTGCTGAATTGAGCCCAGGAGCCCATTAGGGTTTACAACCCTACGTCTATAAATAGACAGCTCTCTCTCATAAGTTGTAACACAGTTCAAACACACTAAACCTAGGAGAGAGAGAGGGAGGCGCCGATCCAAAAGAGAAAGGAGGAGAATTTTTGAATTCTGGTCCTGCTCAAGCCACAGATCTACGAAGTCCTCACCAGTAGTAGATCTGATCAGCATCGGGATACAGATCTGAAGATCTAATCTGGAGAACAACAGATTTCCTTCTTCCTCTTTGTTCTTTCGATTTTTATTCTAGAAATTAGTATTCTAATTTCTGTTTCTGCAGAGAAATCGAATTGCGTGGTTGAATTGAAGTTTGGAATTCAAACGCAAAAGACCGGTACAGAGTCGACGGAATTACGGTAATCTCTTAATCCACAAATATGCATTAAATTCATACGAGCATTGTTGGTCCCGAAATATCAGAGTCGTCGTGTTTGAAATCTTAACAC
>JAPKLW010005784.1:0-19517 GCA_026898455.1 Plectranthus barbatus | reverse complement strand
TATAAGTGATTGAACTAAGACTAAATTTTGATCGTAGATCTAGGAAACTAACGTACAAGATTTCATTTTGTGACATGTCATTATTTATTGTAGTGTTTATCATTGAAAGGGTATTACTGTCCAGAAATTTAACAAAATCAAATCGTGGGAATTTCACACACAGATTTTTCAGCGATTAGTTAGGAACATTAATTACACACGCCCCATTATTTCCAAAAATAAATCACCAACCCACCAAAAAGCAATTAATACCTATTTTCAGTTTTACCGCCCTCATTAATTGATTAAAAAGTGAAAATTAGGGCGACCGTAAAAATTCACCTTCACCGGCGACGACTAGCTAATTTTGTGTTTCAGAATTCCGGTAACACTAAACTATTCGACGAGCAAAATACAAACATCCCAGCGGCAAAACGAACTCTGTAAGTTGTCTGCGAAAGGGGGTAAGTAATTACTCGTCCAAAAATTGATAATTCGTACCAAAAACTTCAGCAATTCATTTCTTATTTGAAATTTTTTTGAAGGTTGCAAACCAAAGATTCTGCAAATGGCTCCGAAGAAGAAGACGATTGACCATGCGTCAACTTCAGGTTTTATTTTAAATTTTTGTTTGGGATAAATTATGGGTTTAGATTCAACATAGTTAAACAATTTTTCTGTGCGAAGGAATATGTGTTTTTGTTGTTTGAATGTTGGGTAGTGGAATTTGTGATTTAATATTATTAAAAATTTAGTTAGGGTTTTAATATTTATTTGCTCTGTTTCTTGTTGAGTTTGTGCAAAATATTAGATTTTTTTTATTCAAGATAATGAAGATCGTTCGTATTTAGTGAATATTTCATAATAAACCTTTATGTGTTGAATAGTGATTGTAACGCAGGGATTTAGGAATTTAAGATTTTTTCAATTAAACTCTGATTTATGTAGTCTGAGTCATGTTTTTGTTATTTTTTCATGGAAATCGAGTTGGAAATTTTTTGGGCTTGTTTCGAAGATCATTGTTTTACCTAATGAATGTCATTGTTTAAGTGGTTTATAAATCATTGATTTTTATTAGATTCTCAATTGTGGTCAAACAAATAAACTGATAGCTCACTGTTAATTATTGATCATTGTTTGAATATTATATATGTCATTATATTTAATAAGCTTGACCCAATTCAAATAAGATCTTTCTTATATGTAATTTTTTTTTAATGAAAAGTCTTTTTGGTATTTTGTTTTGATGAGATCGAATATCATTGTTTTACTTAAATGGTTGTCATTATTATAGTAGTTTATATATCATTAATGTTAAATAGAATTTAGATTTATGGTCAAACAAAAAAATGATTGTTTTTCGTTAATGTTTGATCATTGTTTGTACATTATATAAGTCATTATGTTTCATATGTTTTATCATTGTTTAAGAATAATTTTTTTTTTATAAAAGTGTATTCGGTATTATTTTTGATGGGATCAAATATCATTGTTTTACTTAAATGGTTGTCATTGTTTTGTGGTTTATATATCATTAATGTTTAATAGACTATATAGTTTTGAATGGAGTGCAAGAATACCGCAAAGAAACAAAAAGTTCTACCGTTATCTACGCGCAAAATTCTGCACTACGTTGATGTTGTCGGAAAATAATCTCTGTTCATTGCAAAATCTGAAGGAAGGTAAGGACTACCTGAAAGCCAAGGGAGAGATCAACACTGTTGACGTGAAGCGGTATTTTGAAGACTACATGAATGGCAATGCGTAGAAAGTACTTATTTTACAAATATAATATTTTATGCTACTGAACTTGTGTTGTTTTTTGAGTGATTTATGGGTTTTATTTTTTTCAATGTTATGATCTAAATGACGTATCGTACTATGCATTGTCGAACACTTTGTTAGTGATGATATTAACTTATCTCTTGCTACATATTAACTGTTATCAGTAGTATTTCGATTAGTAGCAATAATTATAATTACCCTTTTTTTTCTTTATTTACTGACAACATTTTTCGGAAACATAGATAATTTAAAATGAAAATTTAAAGTTGCATTGTTCATATATTATATGTGTTCATCATTTTGTTAACAAATTGTGTAATGAAATGATGATAATAAATCAGAAAAATGATCAATGTTTAACAAAAAAATAGATTTTCGCAAAAATTTGAAAACATCATACATTACAAAGTACATAAAAAATCAAATAAAAGTTTTTATTTTCTCTTAAATGATATATTAAATTTTAAACAATGATCGTCTTAAAAATAAAGAATGATAAATTAAAAATGTTGCACCTAGCCAATTTTATATGGGTTCATCGTAATATCTATGAATTGTGAGCTATAATGATATTAATAAATTCGAACAATGATCAATTTATCTAATAAAAATGACATTTGCGTAGTACTAAATTTCACCCATTGCAACCACTTCAAATTCAAAACAGTATTCCAATTTGCGTTGAATGATATATTTAAATATAAACAATGATCGTCTAAATGAGCAACAATGATATTATAATTACATAAAAAACATATACATCGAACGACCTAATAACATACAAAACTATTTTTTAAAATAATCCTTATTAATACCATAGCAAGTAAAACGATGAAAATAAGATATTTGGTTTTAATATAAAATCTAATATTGACAAAAAAAAAGGATAATAGATTACATTAAAATAATTTTTAACATATAAACTGTAAATTATGTCAAATGAAAATTTACAGAACACTTAACCAACAAAAATATAGAAGATTTAATAGAACACAACGGAATGTATAGAAAAAAACAGAAATTAAAATATGCAAAAAGTCTACTGTTTATAGTGATAACTTAAAAAAAAATTAAACGACATTCGACTCCATTTCTTTTGGCTGGTCACAATTCCTCGAATCGTGATAACACAACTTGCAACAATTTCTGCACATTGTCAAAGGTTTCTCCCTGTCCTTCATTTGTTTCTCCTTCCGTGAAATATACCTACTACCACTTCCTTTTGTTTTAACAACATTAGGAGGTTGAACAACAAAAACACATGTCGAAACAACCTATATAAAAGAAAGAACATAAAACCAGTACATGCAATACAATGAAAAAAAAACACGACATATACTTTCAAACACACAACTAACCTGGAGATTCATCGATGATAGATTCGATTTCCATTATATAGAAGGAGCCTCGATCAAAAAAAATTGTAAGACGAAAGAAAAATAACAGATACGTTAATGGAGAAGAAAGAAGATAACAATGAATGAACATATACGATAACTACATGGAAATAATGAAAACAAATAAAAAGATATAATATCTTTGGTTGATTGCATGAAATTAGGAAATTACCAAACTAAAAAAAGATACTATATAACATATTTTTATTCTTCTACCGATTAAGCCCTTTGGCTAATTAAAATATATTTATAAAATGCCACATGTCAAAATTTCATCCATTTGATTAAAAAAATAGACGGCTAGATAAAAGGTCACTGTTCATTCATAAATATATGGTTCGGATTTGAACACTACTCTATATATATATATATATATATATATATATGTATATGTATGTATGAATTCCATATAAGGGCAGAATCCGGTGTGGGGGAATGAAATTCTTTTCTTTTCAGCGCTGTTTATTTATTTATTTTTGTTTTTGTGTCAACTAATTAGTGATAGAATAATTAGATTCTATTATATCTTTAGATTTGTTCATATCTAGGGTTTAGATTATTTCATATCTAGACCTAGGGTTTATCTTTTTCATGCATATTTTTGTATCTTTCGTTCTCTATTTAAACAAGTCAATAAAATATTTACGATTGCGGAAAACCCTATCATGGTATCAGCCTAAACACGATCCCTACCCTCTCTCACGCCTCACGCCTCTCTCTTTTTTCCCGTCGGCCGCCCCTATCATGGCATCCGACGCCCTTCCCCTCTCTACCCTAATTCATATGGTCACAATCAAGTTGTCCTCGTCGAATTATCTCCTATGACGCTCCCAGTTGCAGTCTCTTCTCACCTCGCAGGACTTGATGAAGTATGTTGATGGCTCATTACCACCGCCGCTCGCGATGCACTCCTCTCCTTCCCGTGCCGCGACGCCGAACCCTGACTACGCCGCCTGGATTCTTCAGGATCAGCGACTCCTTTCTCTTCTTCTGTCGACCTTTTCCGAGGAAGCCATGGCCGAAGCAATTGGATGTACCACCTCTCGCGCGGTGTGGTTAGCGCTCGACGCTGCGTTCTCGAATAAGTCCAAAACACGTGAATTGCGTCTAAAGGACAATCTTCAGTTAATCAAACGCGGCACCTATACGGTTACTGAATATGGTCGACAATTTAAGTCTAATTGTGATCAGTTGGCTGCCATTGGACGACCGGTGGATGATACCGACAAGGCTCACTGGTTCCTTCGCGGACTCGGACCTGCTTTTGCATCCTTCTTCGTGGCTCAGATGGCTCTCACGGCCTTGCCCTCTTTTCGAGATCTATAATCTAAAGTTGAAAGTTTTTCCATGTTTCAGGATTTCATGGATTCTTCTACCTCTACGCAGGTCACTTTCTATGGCCATGCATCGCACGTCGCCACTTCGGATTCTTCCCGTACTGGCTCTGTGCGTCAGGGACAGAACACCAACTCCACTCCTTCTCGTGATAATGGACGTCGTCGTGGTAAGGGGAAGAACAACCAGCGTCGCCCTCCGCGTTGTCAGATTTGTCGCCCGGAAGGGCATTATGCTGATGCATGCCCGGACAGATATTCTCGGACTTCGACTGCACATCTTGCGGAGGCCTTCACTTCAGGCTGCTCGGTATCTTCCCCATCGCCCTCTGATTGGTACCTTGACACTGGTGCCTCGGCTCATATGACACCCGACGCTGCAGCACTCGACAGTTCTAACCCTTATTCGGGTTCTGATCGGGTCATTGTTGGTAACGGTGCTCTACTTCCTATTTCTCATATTGGTTCTTCTCGGCTTTCAAATTCTTTGAATTTATTGGATATTTTGGTGGTTCCTTCTCTCACAAAGAATTTATTATCTGTCAGTAAACTCACATCTGACTTTCCGGTTGATGTTATCTTTCTGATAATCTCTTTGAAATCCAGAATTGCTACACAAAGGAAGTGCTTGCAAACGGTCGGCGTAATGGAGGCCTCTACACGCTTGATCGTGTAATTCCTGATTTTGTTTCTAGATTAAAAAACAATGTTTTAAAAGCTTCTTTTGAGCTTTGGCATAGTCGTCTTGGACATGTTTCATTTGATGCTATTTTTTTACCTAATAAACAAGGTCGTATTTCCGTTACTTCTCGTTTGCCCAAACCGACTGTTTGCATTTCTTGTCAAAAAGCCAAGTGCACTCGTTTACCGTTTACTTTAAATGATAAACGTTCCTCGAATGTTTTGGATATTATTCACTGTGATTTATGGGGTACTTCGCCAGTTACATCGAATGCTTCTTTTTGCTACTATGTTATTTTCATTGACGACTTCAGTAGATTTACTTGGTTCTTTCCATTGATTAAAAAGTCGGATTTCTCTATGGTTCTGCACACATTTACATGCCTTGTTGAAAACTTATTTTCTCAAAAAATCAAGGTTTTTCAGAGTGATGGGGGTGGTGAATTTATTAGTTCTGCAGTCTCTGATTTCTTTCACTCCAAAGGCATTCTCCACATTATGTCCTGTCCTTACACTCCGTCCCAAAATGGACGAGCAGAGAGGAAGCATCGGCACATTACTGAAACTGGTCTGGCTCTTTTATTTCATTCTAATCTCTCTTTAAATATGTGGGTGGATGCCTTCTCTACTGCAGTTTATATTATCAATCGGCTGCCGACTCCAGTTCTTCACGGCTCGTCGCCTTTTGAGCTCTTATTTGGGGTTTCTCCTAACTTCAAGAATTTCCATCCTTTTGGTTGTCGCGTATTCCCTTGTTTACGAGATTATATTGCTAACAAGTTCTCTGCTCGCAATTTGCCTTGCATATTTATTGGATATTCTTCTCGACATGAGGGCTATCGGTGTCTCGACCCGACTACTTCGCGCATCTACATTACGCGCCATGCGCACTTTGACGAGTCTTGCTTTCCCATGGTGTCTTCCTCCTCAGCTAGTCCTCTCGCAAATTTGGACGTTTCCAGCTTTCTCGAACCTCAAGCGGCCATCCCTCCGACGTCGGCCTCTCCCTCGCCGTCCCACACCCCGGACGCTATTTCACCATCTTCTGGTACTTCTAAACCTTGTACCATTTGTGTTGATGATCTAGCCACACCTGCAGCTGCTCCGCCCTCG
Source organism: Plectranthus barbatus (assembly GCA_026898455.1). Lineage (NCBI taxonomy): Eukaryota > Viridiplantae > Streptophyta > Magnoliopsida > Lamiales > Lamiaceae > Plectranthus > Plectranthus barbatus. The sequence goes on along the minus strand of JAPKLW010005784.1, from coordinate 13,228 downwards.
CCAGAGCCAGCCACTCCCGCGGCCCAGCCTGACCCGCCGCAAGCCCCTCCCAGTCACCGCGTGCCCATGTTGGGATCTTTAAGCCTCGGCATCTTGCATACTACGCTTCTACCGATATGCATGCTACTCTTCTCTCTGCTACCGAACCAAAGGGATTCAAGTCTGCCTCCAAAAACCCTCTCTGGCTTGCTGCTATGTCCGATGAGATGAGTGCACTCCATCGAAATCGAACATGGGAGCTTGTTCCTGCGCCTCCTGACTGCAACATTGTTGGTTGCAAATGAGTTTTCCGAACAAAATTCTGCTCCGATGGGTCAATCGACCGCCACAGAGCTCGCTTGGTTGCCCAAGGTTTTTCTCAGATTCCCGGCATTGACTTCTCTCACACCTTTAGTCCGGTAGTCAAAGCAGCCACAGTTCGCGTTATTTTATCTCTCGCCATCATCAACTCGTGGCCTCTTCATCAGCTCGACGTCAAGAATGCCTTCCTCAATGGTAATCTCTCTGTTCCCGTCTATATGTCTCAACCTCCTGGTTTTGTTGATTCCAGATTTCCAAACCATGGCTGCTTAGTCAAGAAGGCGTTATACGGACTTAAGCAAGCTCCTCGTGCCTGGTTTCAACGTTTGAGCACGTTTCTCTTGAATGTCGGCTTCTCATACAACAAAGCAGACACGTCGCTATTCATCTTCAGCTGTGGCCCTCATCTTCTGTATCTATTGGTCTATGTCGATGATGTCATACTCATCGGTAACAATTTTTCTTATATTTCGGCTTTCATTAGTCGTATGCACAAGGAATTCGCTATCACAGATTTGGGCACTCTTAGCTACTTTCTGGGTTTGGAAGTAACCTATACTCCGACGGGCTTAATTCTTTCTCAAGCAAAGTATGCTAAGGATATTTTGGAACGCTCGGATTTGCTTGAAGCCAAACCGGTCGCAACTCCGCTTCCCGCCGATATCTCTCTCTCTCAGGATGGTCTCGCCTATGAGAATGTCACTCATTATCGGTCATTAGTTGGTGCACTTCAATATCTGACCATTACTCGCCCGGATATTGCATTTGCTGTTAATATGGTCAGCCAGTTTCTTCAGCGCCCCGCTCTTGATCACCTTCAAGCTGTCAAACGGATCCTCCGATACGTCAAAGGCACTCTATCTCACGGCTTATTCTTCTCTCGTACAGCTCCTTGTGATCTCGTCGCCTACTCAGATGCGGACTGGGCTCGCTGTCCTGACACTCGTCGATCCACTTATGGTTATGCTATTTTCTTGGCAGGTAATTTAGTCTCCTGGAGTACAAAGAAACAACCGACCGTCTCTCGCTCCAGTTGTGAATCAGAATACAGGGCAATGGCAAACACCGCTACTGAAATCATTTGGATCACTTCCCTGCTCAAGGAACTACATGTCTCTCTTACTCGTCCGTCCCAGTTTTTCTGTGACAACAAAAGCTCTATTTTTCTCACACAGAATCCGATCGCTGATAAACGGGTCAAGCACATCGACATCGACTACCGCTTTGTTCGTGAACTTGTTCAATCTGGCAAATTAGAGACTGAGTTCGTCCTTACTGATCTTCATCTGGCCGATGTCTTCACAAAGGCTCTTCCGCGACCACTCTTCGAGTTCTTCTGTTGCAAGCTCAGAATCGAAGCTCTTCCACAAACTTCGATGCCTTCGCTTGAGGGGGATGATAGAATAATTAGATTCTATTATATCTTCAGATTTGTTCATATCTAGGGTTTAGATTATTTCATATCTAGACCTAGGGTTTATCTTTTTCATGCATATTTTTGTATCTTTCGTTCTCTATTTAAACAAGTCAATAAAATATTTACGATTGCGGAAAACCCTATCAATTAGATGGTTCTCACATACATAGATGGAGTGAAAATGAGTTAATTCTATGTTTATTTGGGGTTGCTTTTTCTTCTGTAGCTTTCACTTTTTCAGTCTGCCCCCCAATATTATTATTACTATTACATACGTAGTAGTATCTATTAAGAATAGGAGTGTATTGGTCAGTTTCATACACTTGCTCTAAATATGCAGCAAACGGGTTGGCTTTACGACCACCTGTTTATTTTCCATGTAATTATGCTATTATTATATACATTTTGTCTCATATTTCCAAGTGATTAATTTACACACTTTTATCTCTAACAAAGAGTTTTGAGGCAATACTGTGACATATAAGGAAACTTTGAAGTAGGGATGTGGAAAATATATATTTAGTGAACTGATTGATTGCTTTACAACAGCAACAAAATCAAGAAGAAAAAAAAAAGTAGAAATGTGAGCACGTGGAAATATGTAGAGATCTATACATCCCCTCCAGCTCCCACTTGTAACTAATATCTCCCCTGAATGAACATGATCTCATCAATCATACTAGCTCTGCAACACCCTCACATCATAATATAGGTAGCTGATAGTGGTATCTTGTAACTTGGACCTCTAAGCTTGGTAATTAGTGCTTGATTCTTCTATTAAACTATATGATGCAGCTCCCACTTTTATTAGTTTTGATGAACAAAAATTATGTAAAAATATATTTAAATTATGATAATATAATTAGAATTGGGATATTGATTGACTGCTTGTATTTTTGTTGTGTTGGATGATGGATTTGGGAGTGTCTGTTTCTGGAGTATTTCGTTGCTGGTATCAAACACCGCTGTTTATATTAAACAGTGCTTTTGATTAATTTCAGGTAACTTCTCTATCACCCTTTTCATACTGTGTGAAAGATGCATGATAGTTGCTGCTTTACTTCTTTTAGGCAAAAAGAGGATTATATATTTAGTCAACTACATTTCAAGAACTTGTGTCACACTTCATAGAGCTCTAAAATCTAGTGCACTCTAAACAAGCTTATGAAAATCTTGAAGTATATAGAGAGTCTGACTAATTCATCCAACCTAAACAAGAATGAATTGATAACATTACCAACACAAGTCTTTATTTGTAGTCTCATCCTAGATAGTAGTTAGGTAAAACAGAGATAAAGTTGTGCTATAAACAAGGTGTAGAAAATATGACTAGAGGAAAATCTGTATCGAATTTCACGAGTAGAACTGGGCAGTCCTCTGCAGGGAGATCAAATAGGGAGAATGAAAATGAAGGTAATAATATGAATAATAGTTTCGAAAATGAGAAGACTATTTGGCCTGGGAAGCATTGGAAAGTTCATTGCTTCCTCTTCCGGCGTTCCTCGGCCTCCACCACCTCCACCTCCTGCAGGATTTGAGCACACTCCAGAGTTTCAGGAGGCAGTCCGACTCATAGTTAGACGAGAGCTTGCCGGCCTAGGGATAGCACCGCAGCAGAATCCACAAGATGGCTCCCCACCGCATTCGCCGGAAGATTGAAGGTTAGTTTCTTGATAAATTATTAGTTAATCATACATGTCATGCTCAATAATGTGACTATGTGCATATTTGGTGTATTACTTTTTGAATTGGAAATTTGGGAGCATGAATTGAAAAAGGTGAAATAAAAATCCATCAGTCTTGTTCAAAAATTGTGTTTTGATAGTCATGAAGTTTATCGCTCTATTTGATATTCAATTTCTGTTTGACTGGCCTACCCCTGATTGGAATAACAACTAATGCCTTCTCAGAATGTTAATGGCTACACTGTTAATAGTCATAGTTTGTCATTTTTGAATATCACTTGACTGTCTGATTATACTCCATGGCCTTTCATCTTTGCTGATATTGTGATGAGCCATACAACTTCTGTGATCTGAGCAATGATGCGAACATTTTTGTCAGGATCACTATTGAAATGAGAGAGATGAAAAGCGAAACACAAATAATATTGATATGTGCTTTTGTTACCATTTGTCATGGTGGCTGTGTTAATTGAAGATAAAGACTTCAGCAATGGTCATAATCAATGAGGTATGATTCATGCCTTTTCTTGTGGTTAACTTAACTCCATCCATGACCAGCCAAAATGGAACTACAGATAGGGCCCCAAGAGATGGTGTCTGATAGATATCTCAATAATACATCACAGTAACAGTGTCAATTACATTTGCTCAATCTTGTTTAAAGTTAGGATTTCTACTTCCCCATTCCATCAGGATTTGCTTCTGATTAATGCATTTTCTACTTCACACTTTGGTTTTTGGATTCATTTTGCATGATTGCATCTATTTATGTGAAGTCTTGTTCAAGTATAATTATTCATGAGCTTTAGCAATGAGTGGTTTTAATTCTGTTTGTTTGTTTTGATAATTTGAGTTAGTATAGTGTCGTAGCTTACCTATGTTTGGTTGGCCTTGGGAATGACTTGACACATTTCTTTTATTTTTAAATAATATATCCCTTGTTATAATTCAATTTTTTCTTGTTAAAGATTTTGATTAATATTTTGTAAAGACTGAAAACTAGCAAATCATAAACTTAAGTCCAAAACATCAAATTTAATACAAACTATACATTTTTTTTTCAATTCTATACCAACTATTCTCATTCTCAATTTCATGTTTGAACTATAAAAAATTATTGAAATTTAGGACGAAATTTTTTTCCCGGCATCGAAAAGCTCATCGGGCAAGTCGGAAACCCATGTCATATTAAAAAAAAAGACACATAAATTTGTGTCATATTAATTGACAAATCATTAGAAACAAGTAATAAAATAATCAAATTAAAAAAATACTTCAAAAACATAAAACTCTTCTAATCGACGGACTTGCATTGGTTCCAATCAACGACATAAGCATACACGACAGAAAGAAGCGCAAGAGAACGTTTTGGTAGTGAAGACCTAGCCCCAAGAGCGGTAGCCCCAAGTTCGGTGGTGAAGATTCTCACTCTTACAGCAGCAACATGCCGTTCCGCCTCGCTGCTGCCGAAGCTCGTCCAAATTCAGGTCCTTTGATCAATATCTATTTATGAAGCTGGTGCAATAGATAGAAACTATTTTTTTTAATGTATTACTACATTTTAGGGCTGGGAAGGATATTACACCAATGGGTGAGTATCCTCACTATGGGGTTGTTAGCTGATAAAGGGTAAAGGGATGTTGCATTGGGAGGAAGAAGAGGGTCGTGACATTGCGACTATCGAATCTTGTCGTCGATTGGAAGGGTCTTCAACACCAAGTGCAAGTCTGTTCCATTGCAAGGGTTTTTGAAATATTTTTGTTAAGTTTAGATTTAAGAGTATTTTTTTTAATTTATTTATTTATTACATGTGTCATTTTTAATATGACATGAGTTTTCGACATGTTCGGTCAGTTTTCTGATGCAGGAAATAGTTTTCGTCTTAGATTTGAATAATTTTCAATAATTTATAAGATGTGAAATTAAGAATGAGAATAGTTGGTACTGTAACTCGAAAAAAGGCGCATAGCTAGTTTGTACTAAATTTGATGTTTTGGCCTATAATTGATATAAACGGACAATCAAAACTGGTTGTGAATTTAAAAGCAAACTTACCTTTAAATATGCATAAAATGACATTTTAAGTTTAGCATACTTGCATATCGATCTTCTTTTTCATATAGGGAAGCAAATAAATACTTTGCAATAGATGCTATATAGATATGGGTAGCCTGTCACAACTACAATTATTTATTGATGATCCAATTAAATTTGACTCCTTCGAATTCCTCCTTCGTTCTTCGATTTGTCGATGCCTGAAATCTCTTAATTCGACTTGGTAAATTACAAGAGAACTCCTGTTCACACTTGCCATCATCTTTCAACCCTTCCAGCTTTTCCAACTTCCACCTTCCAATCAATGACTCCAGCACCTCCACGTAGTCGTCGACCGAGTAAACCCCGATCCGACTGGCCACGTGTGCAAAGCGTTGGAAAAGATGCGGGTCCTGACCATCATACATTAGGTCACCTGGCATTTTAATCTTATTTCTAAGCGTCTTTCCTATTGTCACCATGGTTTCATTCGGGTCGATTTCGAGTAGCTTTTCAATGATCTTAACATATGCATTCTCGTGACGCTTTTCATCACTGGCTATGGTCCCGCATATTTTTGCAAGAATGGAATCTCCACCCTCTTTTGCTAGTCGAGTTGTGTTGCCGTGTGATACAAATGTGGCTCGCTCTTGAAATGATGTGTACACAAACCCTATGCAAGGGTTGCTTTCCCAATGTGAATAATCCTACAATAGTTATTTAGAAAAAAAAAAGAATTAATACATCGTTGTATTAACTAAATGAGGATGAATGTAACTATAGCATTTAACAGATTTTATTAACATAAATTAATGGTCAAAACTTCAATTTAATTCATATGTTAGATATTTCTGCATTGCATTATGTTCCTTATTTTATTTCACTTTCATACAAAACATGCATATTCTTATTATTTTTTAATATGATGGTATTATATATTTCTGTAGAAATAATGAGGTCAAACCTTCGAATCTGTAAATAGCTATTACCTTTTTATTTTCATTTTTTTTTAAAAACTAGTATAGACTATCATCTTTTGCAATTAATTTTCAAATTATTAGAAACTATACTTAAATAGGATATATTTTTTATGATGATACAAAACTGACTATGTTCACTAAAAATCCACCTAATTTAATAGAAATATATAAGATTGTAAATAGATATAGGGGATTTTGGGCGAGTACAGTTAATTTCCCAGCACCGAAAAAAAAAGTGTCGTATATTTTTATAATTTATGATAGTTTGGCCATTTAATTGAGAAATATAATAGTTTATACCAAATTAAAAAAATCACATAATTTATAATAAATTTGAAGGTTTGGCCTAAATAATAAAATAAGAAATTTAATAATATAATAGTACCATTCCGGCTCCAATTAAGTATTGCACTGTCCTTTCAAGCATCAACATGTCAACCCGGCCTGAGAGATAAAGATAAGTTTTTAGCAAATCACCATGCCGATTCTCCTCCGCCGTCCAAGCCCGAATCCAAGTTGCCCACGGGCTCGGGCTTTCCCCCGTCTCATCCCGAACTCCAGCCAAACTATTTAACGAACTCTGGTAAGTAGGGAGTGCTTCCTCAGTAATCATATCCCCCGCTAACACCACGAAATAGTCATCTGAAAGCCCGTTGGTGCGTTCACGTAAGGCCCGAACTTCATCTCTGAAGTCATCAACGGGCCGAGTTGGGTCCGGGAGAAACTCACTAGGCTGCCAACTTCTTTCTACGGGCTTAAGGTAAGGGAGGATATTTTGGGTGGCCCAGGGCTCGAGTGACTTGAATAACTCAACTGTCTCGGGCTGCAACGGGAGATGATTTCGATGGTGGTGGGAAGTAGAGTTTGTTGGTGCCGCCACGTTTTTGACGGGTCGTGACGGCCGACGATTGGTGGCTCCGCCGTTTAGTATACATACGAGTGTGCTAGTGGTGAAGCTTAGTGATGTTAAGGTTTGCATGGCTATATTTTTTGTTTAAATGACTATGAAGATGATATGTGTATATATATAGGGTTCTTAATTAATACTACATGTTAACTATAAATAACAACAAATCTGGATCGTTAAAAATCAAGATCAATGCTTATGATTAATTTAAATCCGTCATAATTTCAATGCATTATTTATGTTAGTGTAATGCATTTGGGAGCAAAATTGTAAAAATTTGAATTGAGAATTTGCATCATGCATGATTTATCTGAGTAAATAAAATTTTCATCCAAAATAATGCATTTTTTTAAAAATTCTAAAACACAAATAGAATGAAGTATATCTGTCTAGGAATAAAAATGTATTTGCATTTGATGAAAAATTCATAAGCTGGTGCCAAAGATCTCAGCTAATTATGATAATTTTTATTCAAAATGTATGCATTTTTTTTGTCCTAATTGTAATACAAAGTACATTTGTCTAGGATAAAAAATGTATCTATCTCGAATAAGAAATGCATCTTCCTTAGGGTGAAAAGTGCATTAGTTGGTGCAAAACTCTCAGCTACTTGAAGCATATTTTATTCAAAATATGTGCATTTTATATCATAAATGTAAATATAATGAGCTACACATATCATGAATTGGATATAAATTAGATTCTTGTACAAATATTTTAATTTAACATTTGCAATATAAATATCATATGAATCATCGTAAAAATATCTAGTATAGATTTAAGCATTTACTTTGAGTAGCTTTCATGGTATATATAGGGCGTGTTTAAATTAATGTAAAAAAAATTAAATTTTAAGAAACATAATAGTTCAAGTATAATGTAATGAGAGAGAAAATGAGAAGATAGAATATTTGAAATTTTTTTGGTACAATATTTGAATTTAAGGAGAGAGAACAACGTGATTGACGATTACTACCACTAATAAGCAAATTTACAAATATATTATTTTTATCATATTTATTAGCTTAATTAGTTAATAATTCATGATATATCATATCCGTTCAATGAGCATTATCAAGGGTCCGGATTTGTTTTTATATGTGCGTGTGCCTTTGTGTATTGGATAAGGTTTTAAACAGGGTAAATAGATGATAATGTTATGAATTATTGACTTTTTCGAGAAAGTACTCTAATGTATAATGGTTAGTTAAAAATATTCTAATTTCTACTTTCATCTATGAATTATACCGAAACGGGTTAACTCCGTTAATTATTGATGATTCAACAGTTAAATAATATCGATAAATCAAAGCATGATTCATCACTTAAATGTCAAGTTAGTCGTCAATTGTGTATATAGGGTTGACTAGATAGAACTGGTTATTTAGAGTGATTCCAAACTTGTAACCTTGTATAGGTTTATTGAGTTGTAATAGAACTAGAAATTAACTCTCGCCAATTGAAGAGAAGATTAATTTGTGTTCTACACAACTGACTATCAAACAATCAATGATATTTCAGTTAAGTATGAGATTAACTGATTAGTTAAAGACTAGTCAAAAGGTACTAAGACATGTATATGTCTGTCGAGATAAACAAAATAAGTTAGTCAAGTTTTGACATCAATAATGGGTATATTAACTCGTGTTTATGATGAATATAGAAGCATCTGTACTTATTATTATAAATTATCAAAGGGCCGCCTTTATCAACTGGTCACGCCATGATTTAATTCTCAGTGGTGCTAGCCTAAGTTATAGTGGGACTCCTAATACCTTTCTACCAATTTGGTGTATTTTACAAGAAATCCAAGTTGGAACACGTTTTTATATAATCTAATTATAGAGAGATAACATATTTATAAAAATTCATTTATTTTCTTATGACAATTAATGTGATTAGTTGAACAAATCCATGTAAATTTAAACAAAAACAACGTTAAATATAACTCTACCAAACCTAGAACTGATAGTATTAGGAATTATTGTTAGTAATTCATTTTTATGTTGTTTTGATGAGTCAAACATTTCACTAGATTAGTGTGTTTAGTTAGATTAGCTTAAACTTGTAATGTCCTCTCTAGAAATTATCGAGTTGTAATAGAAGCTAATTTGCAAGCCTTATGGAATTTGTATGCAAAATCTTCACCAGCAAATAGTCCTGTATGGGTTGCTGGCTAATACTATGTTGCCAGCAAAACGTCTTTGGAAGAGTTGGCTGACACATCATCACCAACAGTTGGATTACCAACAGAGATCTTATCAGCAAGATGTGACCAACAATGCATTACCCAACCAACGAGAAGACACATTCAAACCAGATCAAGCAAGGACTTTATCAAGATCATACTTTAAGAAAGGAGAACTTAAAGTCTGAAGTATTCAGAAGCTTGTTTGTCCGAGGAATCAACTAGCAATTATTCCTTGGACTAGCTAAAAGAGTCGTTCCGACCGACACAGTAAAAATCCACGTGCTCTGATAAAAAGGATACTGCAAGTTAGAAAAAGCGAGACTTCGATGGAACATGTTCCTTTTGTCCCACGATGGATCCAATCGGCTAAGAGAAGGAACGCCTATAATTAGAGGTCGCATTCCACCTCGAGAACCTTACCAGTTTTCAATCTTAATCTCTTATCTCTCTACCAATTTCTCGAAAGCTACCCATTTTCAGATCTTAAAGCTTACCGGCTGACTCTATCAGCTTCCTGTATTCCTTATTGAACATGAGGTTCTGTGCTTTAAGCAAGAGCTATTTCTGTTTTCTAACTCTCTGAGTAAGAAAATATCTTCAAGTTGTCTCTTCTCTAATGGCAACTATCAGGGGTATATACCAACATTTGACATCATTGGAGGAACTCAAACTCTCACGTCCAGTTTGAAAGTCAAGGTGGTGTGCCCATGTTTCAAGCTTGAAGAAGTTATTGATTGCAAAGGACTTGGTGAGTGCGCAAGTGGACTGGTGGGCGTGCCATTAATCAATTAGCAATAGATTGTTAAAATCTTTGTAATTGACAACTTAATGATTCCAGACTGCGAGTCTGAAGAGAGGATGTATGACGGTTTGGTCCGAAACTCTATAAATATTAGTGGTATTTATTGTTTTCTTTAAGCTTTTACAATGGATTTAAAATCTAACACATCACGTGTTGGAAGTATATTACTGTAAATTGGCTAAGTAATATATTCGACCAACCAAACAACCCACATTTTTAAACCCGAACTAGTGCCACAATCACCAGCTTGGAGGGCTTAATCTTGAAAGACTTCCGCTGTACATTAGCTCTGATTTTGGGACCAACAAGTGTTATAAGAGCGGGTGGTTCTAATGACTACCTGTTTTGTCCTCTAGGAACAGATCCTTTATTGCGGTTGTGTTTGTTTTCTGTTGTTTTCTTTTATGTATGCATGATGAACATCTCAAAGCTTCCACCATACAATACGAAGAAATTCACGGCATGGAAGAAGAGATCTTTGATCCAACTGAAGAACATCCATCAAGAGATGATAGATATGCTGGAGATCGGACCTATCAAGATTATAATGGTCAACACTCGTCTTGGAGGAGACACAACTGGTCCAGGGATGCTAGAGAAGTCATATGCTGAGTGGACGACTAAAGACAAGAAGCGCGTCCAACTTTACTCCATTCCTCATAATTTGATTCTTTCAGCTCTCCCAGAGACCATGATTGAAGATGTTATTGATTTCAACAATGCCAAAGAGGTCTGAGATCGCTTGAGCAGCTTAAGCCACCAGACTGACAAGATGAAGATGAACAAACTTCAGGTCTATGTGGACAAGTATGAGTCATTCATGGTGCTCCCCTAAGAAAGCATGAAGGACATGGATACTCAATTCAACTCGATCTTCAGCGAGTTGAAGGCCTTGGACATAGTATACTCGGGAGTGGATTTGAATGCCAACATCCTGTCCAAGATGCCCAAAAAATACTTGTTCATGAGCACTATGAAGGAGAAAGATATATCCAGGATGTTCACAAAGGAGCTTTTTGTGCAACTTTAAGCTCATGAATAGGACACCCAAATAACGAATAACAATGAAGCCTTCAGGGCAACCACTAGTTTTTCAGGCAAACACATCAAAGATGTTGTCTTTTCGGTGAAAAGTGGCAACTTCTAGAGTCGGCAAAGACTAAAGAAGCCCTTTCACTGAGATAAACTAGCCGGGCCTCCCATGACAAAGCCCACTCCACCTCCATCTAAAACATAAAGGAAGGAGAGAGTTCCATTTCGGAACTTGAAGAGCATATGAGAAGGCTCTCCAAATTATTAAATAAGGCGAAGGCTTAAGCTGATACTCCTCAATTAGTTGAAAGAAGATTCGTCAAATGCCCCAACACATGTGTTTTTAGTTCAACTCTCTCGACTATCTAAAATTCAAGTGCCCTCAAGTGGACAAAGAGGAGAGAGATCGACTAAGGAGCTTGTTTGAAGTCAGAGCATCAAAGGTCATTGCTAAAGCCATGATCTATAGGACGGATGTCCAAGATATTCTCAACCAAGATGACAGATGAATGTTGTCAGAAAACGAGTTGAAGGAGGAAGCACTGCTTGCATTCATGGCTGCAATCGATGCAAGAGGATATATTCATCACGCTCTTCATAAGCTCATATTTATACTCACTTATCTATATTTTTCTCCATTGTTTCAAGTATATTTTGTTATGTTTTAACTTATTTCTTTGCATGAGTCTATTTTGGAGGGTGTTATGCCTTTGATGGGTGATTTATGCAGGTTTTAGGCCAAATTCATTGGAAACCCGTACCGAAAGCAGATGATGTTCAAAGGAAAGGTCACGAATTCTTCCACACGTGGAATCCGAGCTACTGGAGCATGGAAAGAGAAAGATCTTTGAATTAGCTTTCCAACGCAACTGGAATTGGGTCAATCGGAGTTCGGAAGCAAAAGTTATGGCCAAAATCGTGAGACTGCGCAGACAGATGTTTCTGTGTCGAGAGACAGGATTTGTGTCGACCAAAACAGAGGTCAAAACTCCAGAAACTTGTGATCTACAATCCTGTCGATCGACACGGAGGCCCGAAAAATCTATTTTGGGCCTGTTTTGGCAGTTTTTGCTATTTTTACCCAATACTCAAATTAGGTCTTCTTCCCTCTCTATAAATATGAACTCTTAGGCACGAAAATTACATCTCTTTTTCTCTATTTTGCTGAATACATTGGAGTTTTTCAAGACATTGAAGGTTCCTATTTTATTTGTAAGTCAATTAATAATATGTTTGCTTTAATTCGAGTCATGTTTTGTGGCTAGAACCCTAAACAGGTTCTAGGGTAATGATTTATCTTTTCTGATGCATGTCTATTGAAATCGACTCATATAGCATGGACTAATTCTCTAATTTAATTTTATAATCTAGATTAAAAGAAGGACCGAGAGGTGAATTGAGATCTAGGTTTATAGTTAATAATTGATGGATCGAGAGATGAAAATTATTCACAGGAAGAGAGAATTAATTGTGTTTGTTTTCTGTCTCAAAAGGAAGAAACCTACATAGGAATAATTAGATAATTATGAGATTGATTAATTTGGTGTTCTTGAGACCGAGAGGAGATAGTCACTAATTAATAATCTAGGATTTAATTGCCTGACCAAGCAATTTAATCCACAAAAATCTATGTTTTCCCATTGCTGAGTTGATTGAGATTGCATGTTGATGATTATATTATCTGCCCTAGGATCTGTGTTTTCTTTAATTGTTTTCAAAACCTCTATTTTATTGCACTGTCATCTTTAATTTCCAAACGAAACCCCTTTTTCAAATTCCTCAAACTTCTATGTCCTAGAAATTATAACTAGTACTTTGGATTTTTTGTTGCACAGTCCCTGTGGGATCGACCACCTTAGGGTGTAAAAACATTATTTGCT
>JAPKLW010005783.1:0-19520 GCA_026898455.1 Plectranthus barbatus | reverse complement strand
CTCCTGCTCTGGCTCCTCAGCCCTTGGTTCCTCTGCATCCTCGGATTCAGAACTGACATCCGAGAAGCTCGCCAGTTGTACCGGGGTGGTCGCCCGCTCTTCTTCTCCTCCACTGGCACCCCCTTGCGCGGCCAGTGGGTCTTCTTCACCTCCACCACCCCCTTGCGTGGGTGGAGGGACTTCAGCGACCTCCTCCTCCTCTTGGTACTTATCCACAAGGGATAGTACATCCTCTTCAACACCCAAGACCATCAGGCGGTTAAAGGAGTCTTCTGGTAGGATCTCGCCTGGTGCTGGTGCTGGTGGCCTCGCACTTGTGGAAGTTTCGGGCACATCCCACTTGCCCTTGGCCACCTGGCGCACCTGCTCCGCCAGTTGCGCCTGACGTCTGGCCTCATGCTCAGCCTGCACCTTTTCATAGGCTTCATCGCGGGCTGCCAGCTCAGCCTCTCTTTTACGCTGGTCGGCCAAGGCCTTCAACCTTGCCTGGGCCTGTTTCTTCCTTACTAAGGAGGCTTGCTGCTCCTTCTTTGCTTGCTCGACCAGCTTCTGAGCTCTGGTCTGAACCCTTTTTCGCTTACGGGTCATCCTCTCCAGCGTCTCTTCCTCAGTCAGTCCCAGAATGGACTTCTTGACTGGGATGGAGATCTTCCCAGACTCAGGGTCATATGCAACAGCTGACGGTGGCTGCTGGTGCTGGGAAGTCTTAGGCTTCTTGTGGGATGGCTTCTTGGTGACTGGTACCAGTTGTACATCCCGTGGGTGGATACCAGTCGCCTCAGCCACCGCGCCTTCCATGGTTTCGAAGAGAGACTCCGTCTCCAGCTTCCTCTTCAACTGAGCCCTGGCCTCATCAGTCAGTGGGAGAGCCACAGCTGGCACTTGCTCCCCCAGGTCTTCTGAGTCCTCCTCAGAAACGACCTCAGCAGGGTCCACTGCTGACTTCCCTTTCAGCCTTCGTGGCTTCTTGTAATCTGGGTGAGGCAGCTTCACCTTCGTGGCTGGTATGAAGTCGGAACCAACCAGCTGTTCCCCCTGATCCACGCCATCACCCAATTCCATCTCCAGGATGTGGCTGATCCTCAGCCCGAAGGATACGGCGTGAGCAAATCTGCCTTCAGTCGGAACAGAGATGTTCCTGTCTACATTCTCTAGCAACCTGCCAAAGAAAAATTCGGCCCAGTTGCCCTGAACTCCATCCACCAGGGCACACATCACCGAGAACTTGCGCAGGCTTAACTCGGCGTACGAGCCAACCTCGCATTGTAGCATGCGAACTACAATGTCGCACACCATTTGCCAGTACTCCTCCATTTCTGACTTCCTCATGCCAGTCCGAAAGACGGTGACCTCTGGCTTCTTCCACTGCACCCACCGCCTCCTGAATTCCACCGTATCATCCTGATGATACGTGGCCACTTCCTCTCCTTCATTCCTCAGCCCGAACAGATCGGCGAGGTATTCCGCGGTGACGGTGATCATGTGGCCAAAAACGGAAGTTGTGAACGACTTCCTGTCGTCAGCAATCACGGCCCGAGCGTAGAACTCGGCTACCATGTGGGGATGGAAAGTCGTGGGCGTCGCCGTGAGGTACTGTCGGAGCTGTTCTCGATCAATCATCTCCATCAGCTCCTCCCCGAAATTTTTCTTGGCCAGTTTCTCATTCAAAATTTTCTCTTTCTGGACCTGAGCAGCCCTAATCTGCGCGTTTGAGAGCTGTCGCCTGGTCGCCGGCCTGTTCAACTGAACCAGTCGGGCGAACGGATATGTGTAGTCGATATCTTCGATCTTCACTATGCCAGTATACGTAGGCATATGAGCTTCAGCAACTGGTAAGTCTGGTGAACCAGACGAGGATGATGTAGATGGAGGGTTATCAGCTGGAGGTTGAGAGGATGATGCCATGACTTCAGAAAGATTCAAGTTTCAGAAAGTCTCAAGGGAAGATGAGAGAATTTTGAAAGTAGGGTTCTGAAAGTAGGGAAACATAAAGGTTAACCCGAAGGAAGTGATCGGGTATTTATACTCGGGGCCATGCAGGATCAAACGTCCAGAATCAACGCTCAGCAAGCGAGGATCGACGGTCATCAGCAGGCCCGGTTCCCTGTGCGACGTGCGCGGTCGTGCTGACGTGGGCTACGCCGTGGAGCTGACGTGGCACGCGGCGATTGGTAGCAACCAAGCGTCGGACTGCGCAGACACTGTGCACATTAAATGTGGCATTAAATGCCGCATTAAATTCTGAGAGATGTACACGCTAGTCGGATTTGAACAATCCCGCCTTTTCTGAGACAGCTGGCTTGACTGGTCATCAGTAGCATATACCAGCCGCATACTTCCCCCTAACTGGTTGGCCTCTTTATCAGTTGGCAACTGATACTTACGACTGGCACTCGAGTACTTGGATAAATTGAGAGCTGGGACTCAATGTTCACCAGTCGTGGATATACCACCAGTTATCTGCTGGCAACTTGAAAGATTGTAAAAATTGAGAGCTTGGACTCAATTTTATTCCGCATAATCTTCTCTCCAAGAAATCCACTCCTCATCATCGCTTGAAATTGGGAGCTGGGACCCAATTTCGCTTCAACTGATGGTTTGTGCTGGCAAATTGAAATGAGAGCTGGGACTCATTTCCTTAGACATTTAAGGGATAAGTTTCCGCCAGTAGGAGCCATCAGTGATCTTGAGATACCACTTAAATAAAAACAACTAAGAGCTTGGACTTAGTCGTAATCAGCGTCCTTCAGAAGATCAAGAACAGAATGAGAGCTGGGACTCATTCTTCCTCATCATTGGGGCTCACATCAATCTCCGTAAGACCGAGTTTGATGCACAACTCCTTAAATCTTGCTTCTGGAAGGGGTTTAGTGAAGATGTCAGCCAATTGATCTTCAGTTCTGATGTAGTCCACGCTGACATCCTTCTTTTCGACATGATCACGAATGAAGTGATGTCGAATGTCTATGTGCTTGGTTCTGGAATGATGAACCGGATTCTTCGTGATGCACATAGCACTGTTGTTGTCGCAATAGATTGGAACACAGCCAGTGTCCACTTCATAATCCTCCAGTTGTTGCTTGATCCAAATAATTTGAGCACAGCAACTGGCAGCGGCAACATATTCAGCTTCAGTGGTAGATGTAGCAACTGAGTGCTGCTTCTTGCTAAACCAACTGATTAGCTTGTGTCCTAGAAACTGACACGTACCACTGGTACTCTTTCGGTCAATACGGCATCCAGCGAAGTCTGAATCTGAATATCCAATGAGTGTAAGCTCATCATTTCTGGGATACCATATTCCAAGAGATTCAGTTCCCTTCAGATATTTCACTATCCTTTTTGCAGCTTCCATGTGTGACCTTTTCGGATTGGCTTGAAATCTGGCACACACTCCGACTGAGTACGAGATGTCGGGTCTGCTGGCTGTAAGATAGAGAAGTGATCCAATGATTCCTCGGTAGATGGTAGGATCAACTGATTCACCTTGCTCATCAAGAAATATTTGACAACTGGTGCTCATAGGTATTCTGAGGGACTTAGTTTTCTCTGGGCAATACTTCTGAATTAACTCCTTCGTATACTTCCGCTGGCTGATAAAAATTCCATCAGCTGACTGCTGGACCTGGAGTCCGAGAAAGTATGTTAACTTGCCCATCATACTCATCTGAAATGATGTCTGCATCAGTTGAGAAAACTTCTCGCAGAGAGTTATATTCCTTGATCCGAATATGATGTCATCTACATAGATCTGCACCATTAGCATGTCACCACCATCCTTGAGAAGAAAGAGAGTCCTATCAATCTTCCCTTTCCGAAATCCATTGCTGGTGAGGAATTGTGACAGCGTTTCGTACCAAGCCCTGGGCGCCTGTTTCAATCCATACAAGGCCTTTCTCAGCTTGTACACTTTGGTGCCAACTTCAAAGCCTGGAGGTTGCTCGACATATACCTCCTCTTTTAGCTCGCCATTCAGGAAGGCGCTCTTCACGTCCATCTGGAACACCGTGAAGCCGTGATACGCTGCATACGCAAGGAACAGCCGTATCGCCTCCATTCTTGCAACTGGTGCGAAGGTCTCATCAAAGTCGATGCCTTCACACTGCCTGTAACCTTTGGCGACTAAACGAGCTTTGTTTCTGACCACGGTGCCAGTTTCATCTCGCTTGTTCTTGAAAACCCACTTGGTGCCAATCACTGACTGGTGTGATGGTCTCTCTACCAAGTCCCAAACATTGTTGCGAGTGAATTCAGCAAGCTCTTCTTGCATGGCATTAATCCAATCAGCAGATTCTAGCGCAACTCCTATGGAAGTAGGTTCCATTTGAGAAATAAAGCAACTTAGGAGCGCACTGCCGTGTCGAGTCTTAACTGAACCTTCCGGATCACCGAGAATAGCATCGGTTGGGTGATCCCTCAGCCATTTGGGAGGACCAGCGACTGCTGGTGCCGGCTGTGAAACAGGTTCTTCTGTCCTGACGACTGGTGCTTCCACATTTTCACCAGTCGGAGCTGGAAGAATAACTGGCGGTTGAACATCACCAGTCGGAACTGGAACTACAACTGGTTGTTGATCTTCACCAGTTGGAACTTCTTCATCAGCTACTCCGTCTGACTGACTTCCCGAACCTTCACCAACGTTGTCAGTATCAGCTGGTAATTCCATTCCAGCTGGTTCATCATTGTCTTCTGGCTCAAAGATTCCAGTCGGAATTCCCCCTAGATTTTTGCTAGATCCACTCAGGGAGATTGAGTGTAAGGTCTCAGCAAGGTCATTTGCATCACCGACCCTCTCAGGTTGCTGATGGGCACCTGAGGTAACTGGTTGAGAAGATGATCCATTCATAGGTCTAGTCGAACCAGTTGGTTGAGCATCGGAAGAATTCCTGCCCAACTGGTCGCTGACATCCTCGACCTCAGGAACATCTTCAGCCAGTTGGCGTAAGGTCCTGCGCACTAAAGTAGCTTCATCAAAAACAACATTGCATGTTATTTCCACAAGCTGGGTAGTCTTGTTAAATACTCTATAGCCCTTGTGAGAGGGATGTCCATATCCGACAAACACACCCTCATCAGCCTTAGGCGAGAAAGCATTTAACTTCAACTTCCCATTATTATGGATATAACATGGTGAACCGAATGCACGAAGATGAGCTATAGAAGGCTTACGACCAAAATACACTTCGTAGGGAGTTTTCTGGAGTCTGTCGTTGATCCCGCTTCTATTCTGAGTGTAGCAGGCAGTCACCAACGCTTCTCCCCAGAAACTCTGTCCCAGGCCGGACTCAGCCAGCATGGACCGGACCGCTTCTTTCAGCGTCCTGTTCCTACGTTCTGCCAGTCCATTCTGCTGCGGTTGCCTTGGAGTAGATCTCTCATGTTTGATCCCGGCCTCCGCGCAAAAATCCATCAGCAGACTGTTGCAGAATTCAGTCCCATTGTCTGATCGAATTCGCTTTACCACAGCTTCTCTCTGTTTCTGAGCTTGGATGATCAACTCTGGAAGAATGATCTTCACCTCATCCTTGGTTCTGAGAAGCTTTACCCATGTGTAGCGCGAGTAGTCATCGACTACCACCAGCGAATATCGTCTTCCTCCAATGGTTTGCGGTGTTACTGGTCCAAACAGGTCCATGTGTAACAACTCGAGTACCTGACTGGTACTGGGGCAGACTGGCGACTGGTTCTTGAAGGACTTCCTAGTTTGTTTGCCTTGCTGGCAAGCCTTGCAAATTCCTTCCTTCTTGAACCCGCCCTTGGGAAGACCATCTACAAGATCATGCTTGGTTAGATAATTAATAGTTTTGAAATTTAGATGACTTAACCTTTTGTGCCACAGCCAGTTAGTTTCCATGGAACTGGTGGCTACAAAGCATGTATCAGTCTTCCCGCTTTGCCAGTCAACAACATAGAGACCTCCTTTCCTGACACCTTTCAGCTTGGTCTCGCCAGACTCTTCATTCTTGATCTGGCACCCTGATTTGTCAAACACAATGGTATAACCATTGTCGCACAGCTGACTGGTGCTCAGGAGGTTGTGCTTCAGATTGGTGACAAGGGATACATTCACAATTCTGACATCATCCTTCTCGATGCAGCCCTTGCTAATAACTCTGCCCTTGGAGTTATCACCAAAAATAACTGGAGGTCCTCTGACCTTGGTGAGCTCAGAAAATAGGAACTCCTCACCAGTCATATGAGCCGAGCAACCACTATCTATGATCCACTCGCTCGATCTCTGAAGCTGTGTTGCATGATCCTGTTCCTGCAAGAAAATGAAATTATTTAGGTCCCCAATCATCAGCGGGTCCTGCAGGGTTAGATCTCTGGATCATTCCTTTTGGAATCCAGACTTGAGTAATCTTCAGCTCGGTGTTACCCTTGCTGACATCACTTGTGGCCTTTCCCTTCCTTTTAAAATAATGCATGGATTTGTTTTTGGAAGGTGTGGCTGTGTGTGCGGTTCCTCTGGAAGTATTCTTCCTCCGAGGGTGTCGGAAATTTCTTTCCGACCGCTTGTGTTGTCTTGGTGGTCTCTGGAATTGTGGACCACGATGAATAGCCTTCCCAGCCCTTGAGAAAAGGTTTTGATTGGGCTCAGGCCTCCGATAGGTGTTCCTCCTATCGGGAAATATCCTTCTCTCAGTATTCCGCTGAGAGTTGGATCCCTTGTAAGCATGCTGGCAACTGGCATACTTGTACGGTTGGGAGTGGAATCTCTGGACAGCTGGTGCTGGCCGTCGGATTCCACTGGCAGCTGACGCTGACTTCCTTGCCTTAGAATATTTTGGCTTAGTCTGCGTCTTCGGGTATGCTGGCGTCCTGTCAGCAGAGGATCTTGCCAGTTGAGGATTTTGTCTTGATGACTCACCTATGTATCTGGGCTTATGGTTCCTATGCTGATCAGCCACACGGGACTGACTGGCATTACCAGCTGGTGCTGATGCATTTGCCAGTTTTCCCTTACCCTTTTGAGCTGTGAGTTCGGGTTGGTTTATGCTCAAATCCTTTGTAAATCCCAACCCGGACTTATCAGAAGGCTTTCTCCAATGACTTAGAGCTGCTTCCAAGTCTTTTGAGCCTTTATTTAGAAAATTTATTCTATTTTCTTGCTCCAGAACGAGATTGTGAAAATTATCTCGCTCAGTTTTTGTAATTTGAAAATTTTGGAGCAACTCAAAGTGAGTCTTTTTCAAAGTGGCTAGCTCTTCACTGACTGACCTCGATTTTTCAATCTCCTTGGTCAAAATAGAAACTTGATCTTTCAGCGAAGTATTTTCGCCAGCCAAGACATTCTTTATTTCATAAAATTTTAAAAATTCTTTTTGAAGAATGTCTATTGTGACAGCTTCTGAGTCGGAGCAACGCGACTCAGAATCGTCTAAACTGATAGAAGGCATGATATGCATTGGGGAAGCTGATGATTGTACCTGATCATCAGCTGCAAGTGCCTCTTCACTGTCAGCACTTCCTTCAGCTGACTCTTCTCCGAAGGCTGCCATGAGTGCCAGTAGAGCTTCCTCTTCTGACTCTTCGTCTGACTCATACTCCCCATCATCATGGTCGGGTATGTCAGGCACTTCAGTCCTGGTCAGCATAGCCTTGGCAACGGCCTTGGAGGCGCGCTCTTCAAAGAGCTTCTTTAGCCTTTCCCGCTCATTTTTGTCCACCTGTGGACATTCAAACTTTAAATGATCAGGGGATTGGCACTGGTAGCAAGCACGGGGAGCTCTCTTGACGAATTTTCCGTCAGTTGAGCTCAGAGATACTCCCTGCTTTGACTTGGCTTTCTCCAGAAGGACAGCCAGTCGTTTCATCTGCTGCTCAAGGTCAGCGATAGAGCTCTCGCTGTCTTTTGAGTTAGATCCCGATGTAGCTGGGATCTCTTTCTGCTGGTTGTGCTGGGCAGCAGGTCTGTCAGCATGGAAGGGCTTCTTGTGCTTCCATTTGAAATCCTTCTTGACGAAGTAAGCTTCGTCTTGAGCTTTAACGCTGGGGGATCCCTTGTTCCTGATGGCCTCATTCTTGTTCACCATCTGGATATCCCACTCGTGTGCCTGCAACTGAGCAAATAACTCCTTGGGAGTCATCTTGGACAAGTCCTTCTCCTTCAGAGCTGTGGTCTTCACGAACCAGTCCTCCTTGGGCATCTTAGACAGGATCTTGGCATTAAGATCTTCATTTGAGCACTTCCTGTCCAGGGACTTTAGCTCGCTGACGATGGCGTTGAATCTCGCCTCCATCTCCTTGATGGTTTCTCCAGGCAGCATCTGGAAGGACTCATACTTGTCCACCGCAACCTGCAATTTGTTGCGTTTCATTTGATCAGTTTCTTGACATAGACTATCAAGAAAATCCCATACTCCCTTGGCATTATCAAACTGGAGGGCTTCCTCCATCAGCGACTCTGGAAGAGAAGCCAGGATCAACTCGTGAGCAATGGAATCCAACTGATTCCGCTTCCTGTCCTCAGCATTCCATTCGCCTTGAGGCTTTGGGATCACAGCAGCTGGACGATCTCCTAGCTGGTGCTGTATCATGGTGATCTCGATTGGCCCTTTCTCCAGCACATCTTTCATTTCCGGATGGATGCTCTTCAGAGAAATGAGCGACCTCTTTCTCCATATATCATGCTTCACCGTCTTGTAGTCGAGTAGCTTCGGATTATTCATCTTGATGTACCTGAGCTAATCAAACAGACAAACAAATAGAGCGCAAGGAAACGCGGATCACGGTCCTAAGCGACTCAGATACGAACGGTCTATAAGAACCGTCCGCTCTGATACCACTTGTTGGTCCCGGATTATCAGGGTATAACTTGGCAGCGGAAAATGTGGTTAATCGTTTCTTGCACTCTGCTGGTTACTCAGCTGACTGGGACCTTGTCAGCTGGTAAGTCAACTTGCACTCTGAGTACTCAGCTGACTGGCGACTGGCTCGTCAGCTGGTAGCTCAAGACTTAGAATATTTTAGCCTTGTTTGCACAGTTATATCAGTTTTCAGATATACACCAGCACTTGGGTGCTGGGTTTTAAATCAGTATGAAATGCAGAAAGCTGATAAAAGACAAAGGATTTATAGTGGTTCGATCAACTGATCTACGTCCACTCTCCAGTCGTAGCACTGGAAATTTCACTAAGAGTAATCGGGTACAAGCGTCCTACGATCTATCTCTAGCTGGTGAATGCCTCGTCCACCAGTTCACTAGATCAACCGCTCCCGGCCTTGTCCTTCTTCAACTCTGATCAGCTGGTGGAGTGCGAGCACGTCACTTCAACCTCCACAGCTTCACTGGGTGTTTAGTTCTCCCAAGAACGTATCTTCTCAAATACGGCAAAAGCCCGTAATAACTCAAGTGCTGGCTGGCACAAGAGCTGCTGTGAACTTCCTCGGAAGAGAAAGAACACCAAAGAGATCAGTAACTTACAAGCTGAAAGCTTGAAGTCTCGTGTTTGAATAAATCAACACACGGATAGCCTTTAGAAAGGCCTCGAAAGAGTTTTGCTTCTACTTGCTTGAGCGTAATAAATTTGCAGACTTTCGGTAGGTGAAGAGTATTGAATGTTGAAGCAAGCGTCTTAAATGTTGGTAGTTCCGACCTATTTATAGACGCGGGATCCCATTCAAATCTTCTAGCCGTTTGGACACATCCGGAAAAGGTCTCTGTCCTCGCATGTCCTTCAGACGGCGGCAGGTAGGAATTTCCGGAAAGCGCCATGCTTTTGTCCACTTTATCTGACATTGATCTCTTTATATCAGAACGGCACTATTCGTCAGTACGAGGAATCGGAACTGGTGTCTTGAACTGATAGACTTTAAGGTATCCTCCCTTAAAGTCATACTCTGTCAGTTAATTCCTCGACGAATCTTCTTTTTGTCTCTAAGACTCTGGGAGAGCGAATCTGGAATTCTGCTGGTAACATCCGACTGGTAGATCATTTTGGTGATCTTGTGCTAGCAGTCTCTGCTGGTGACTTTGCGCTGGCACAATCTAAGTCTACCAATATGTCTGATGTTAACCCTTGGAATCTCCCATGACTGGTGGTTTCACCGCTGGTGAATAGTGTCAGTGAGAACACGTATTCTGCTGGTAGGATTTGTCAGCCGCCTGCTGGTGAAATCCTTCCAACTGGTGAACAGTAACCAGTCATTAGCTCTTTCTCATGCTGATGAACAGTGTCAGCACGAGTCTTTGTCAGCCGCCTTCGGATGAGACTTTCCCAACTGGTGAACAGTAGCCAGTGGTAAGCACTTCTCATGCTGGTGAACAGTGCCAGCATGAGTCTTTGATCAGCTGCGACTTACAACTCAAAAGACCTAAACAGGACTTTACATTTGAGACTAGAGCTATTCTAGAGACAAACTGACGCTGGTAGGACTTGGGATTTGATCCACCAAAACACCAAAACTAGAATCTAAACAAGTAGCTACTGGGGAAAGGAAACTTAGCCAAATTTCCCAACAGTGTGCCCACGCTTCAGACCTGAAGAAGCTCTGGATTATAGAGAACTTGGCGAGTGTGCTAATGGGCTGGTGGACACGGGCATTCATCAGCCAGCAATAGATCGTTGACATCATTGTAATATCTAGCTTAGTGTTTCCAAACTGCGCGTCTGAAGAGAGGACGTATGATGGTTTGTTCGAACCGCTATAAATCTTATGTGTCATTTACTGTTTTCTTTAAATTTTGACATTGGATTAAAACCCAACACATCAAGTGTTGGAGTATATTACTGTAAATTGGTTAAGTAATATATTCACGACTCGCTAAAATATCTGCATTTCTGAACCCGAGTTGGTGCTAGCTAGAATCACATGCTTGAAGGCTTAACCTTTAAAGACATCGCTGCATATTCGCTTAACTCTGATTTTGGGACCAACAAGTAGTATCAGAGTAGTTGATCTTTACAGACTAGCTGTTTTGAGTCGCTTAGAACCAAATCCATTAATTGTGGATTTTATTTTGTTTAGAGAGAAGGTCATAGAGTAGATAAGGAGAAGAGAGAGGGACTGAGGAGGTTCTTCAAGATTAGAGCGTCAAAGATTGTTGCCAAAGCCATGCTCTGAAGGACGGAAGTTCCTAACATTCCCGACCACGATGACAGATCAGTGTCGTTAGATGATGAGTCGGAGGAGCAGAAATCGGAGAAGATGTTGATGCAGCTGATGATGAAGATGAGAGCCAACAAGCACTAGCACTTGTTGAAGATAAAGTCATTGGCTCTCTCTCAGTCTCTTATATTTGTGCATGCATCATTGAGGACCCTGAGTCGTATTGCTCCGATTCAGAGGGCATTTTCCTTGACTTACTTGCAAAAGAATTTTCTAAATTTTATGTGTTGAAAAATATTTTAGCCAGTGAAAGTACCTCGATAAAATACAAATTATCAAACAGAAAAAACAAGTTAAATAATAAAAAAAATAGTGCGCTTTTGTGCATAACGGAGGATATCATATTTTCCACATCCACCAATCTAGAATTAAATTTAAAATAATATTTTAAAAATAAAAAACAATTAATTAAATTCAATGAATATTACACATATAGTTATTTTGGTACAATAGTAAGAGGAAGAGGTAGATGGTAGGCGGTTTGACAGTTACTATTAATTAAAATATAATGGTTTAAAGATAATGTATTAAAAAATATTTAATTTTAATTTCAGGTTATAATTTTTATAGATCGAGAATTGCTCAAAAAGTTTTATACGGATCAATTATTGAATGAACTTTAATAAAAAAAGCAAAATTCTAATATTAGATCGTGAGTTTGATATTTGTTGGTCCCAAAAATTAAAATTAGGTTAAATTGTGGTAGAAGTTTTTCAAGGTTTAATTCTTCAAGTATTCTGGCACCAGGTTTTAGAAAAGTGGGTTATTTGGCTGGTCGAATATATTACTTAGTCAATATACAGAAATATACTCAAACACTTAGGTTTTAAATCTAATTATTTATTAGACTATTGTAATTTTATGTGATTGTTAATAATTTCCGAGTTATACTTTTTGCACCGAAAATTATAATGGTTATAGAATTTGAATTATTAAGGTTGGAGTTGAAGTTTTAAAGAAGACAATTTATATTAAGATAATTTTTTATTCAATAACTATCAATAAAAATATCATTAACGCGTTCTAACATATTTTTGAGAAATTCAATTTTGATCATTTAAGTTAGATGGATTAGAAATATAAATATTATTTGTTAAAATTTTCGGTTATTTAGATTTATATATATGATTTGTTGTATAAATAATAATTTATATTTTGATTATATCTATATCTATATCTATATATCTATATAATATATGAAAAGAAAATAGTTAGGATGTAACCGTTCCCGCCAAAATTTTATTTCATTTTTTATTTTTATTTGATTTTTTATTTATCCTTTTATAATATATATATATATATATATATATATATTAAAGGAGAATACTCCAAAACATTAGCATGTTAATTTTAAATTATTTCTAAATTATTTTTTCTATTATGTTATAAATAAGTAATAAACAGTAATAAAAATATAAAACTTATATTTTTCATTTTTCTTTAAAAGATTTCATTTCACCAATTTATTGTATTTATTATATTTTAAATAGTACAAGTATAATATTTTTCATGGAATAATATTTAAACCAAATCTCATAGATTTTGTGTTTGATATAATTCTTTTTAATTTTATTAAATTTGTATATATATATTTAATGTATAATATTATATTGAAGTACAAGAACAAAAGAGCACAAAAGATTCTATTGTATTTCTAAAAATAAGATCGTATTGTATTAAATTTCAAATAAAATTAAAATTCAAGAATTACTTATGTTATAATTTGATTTTATTATTATTTTTTAATTTATGTTTTTTAATTATAGTATTGTTCTAACTATTCTAAATTTTATCATCATTATTTTTTATATAATAATCAATAAAATTTTAAAAATGTAAATTTGAAGAATATGCATGACTTTAAAAGAGACATTTTAATTTTTTAGAAGACTTTGGTAAACCATAACCATTAAATAAATAAATAATATATTATTGTGTATTATTTTTTTCATTCAATTTGAATTATAGTTTGATAATGCAGATTCTTTATATATTCATGTCATGAGCTACAATATTTTTATTTATTAGAATGTGTATATTTATGTTCAGTTACACAATTTTATTTATTAATATTTAAAATTATAATACTTCCTATGAATTCTATTCTTTTGAAGAAGATTAAATGATTTGTCTTAATTATATTTATGAAGTGACAAGTATTATATACTGCAAACTTATAAAAAATTATATTTACTTAATTTGATATTAAATATAAATAAGATGACTAAGTAGAATATGAGTTTATTAAATTTAGAATTACTTAAAATTTCAAATGTGTTTTAAATTTGAGATGTAAGTGATTAAAGTATTTCGTTTGTTTCCAATAAATTATTAAATTGATACACAATTAAATTAAAACATCTGAATAGATTAAAATTTAAATTAATGAAGTTATTAAAAAATATAAATAAATAACATTTTACCGTGCAACGCACGGGTGCAAATCTAGTATATATATTAAAAGAGAGTTGTCTAAAATAACTACTCCCGCCAAAAGTTATTCTATATTATTTTAATAATTACTTTTTATTATATCACACATATATATATATATAAACTAAATATCAATAAAATATAACAAAATTATATTTTTCATTTTTTTTATAATAAATATCATCTCACCAATTTATTATATTATTATTTTATAACTAATGCATGTATAATATCTTTAAAGAATAATTTTAAATTAAATTTTATTGACTTTGTATTTAATATACCTCTTTTTAATTTAATTTAATTTAATATTTTTCTATTATAACATAAATATACAATAATACTAATAAAAATATAACAAAATTATATTTATAATTTTCTTCTTTAAAATGTTACATCTCTCCAATTTTATATTTAATATTTTTTAAATTTACATGAATAATATCTTTTATGTAATCATTTTTAAATCAAACATCATATGTTTGTATTTTTATACTTATTTTAATTTTATTTGACGAATAAAATTGAAAATAATTGTATAATAATATATTAAATATAATATTTATAAACATTGTTGCAAAAATTCCTGGACCACCTAGACCCCGTTTAGGCGCTAGGTTGTCCCTAACCGAATTGATTACCCTCAAATCTTCGTGTTTAATCGGTTTGGCGAGTAATTGCCATCAAGGGCACTGACTAGGCCGTCTAACTATAGAATAACTATTATTTTAATAATTACATTTTTATTATATCACACACACACACACACACATATATATATATATATATATATATATATATATATATATATATATATATAAACTAAACATCAATAAAATATAACAAAATTATATTTTTCATTTAAAAAAAATATCATCTCACCAATTTATTATATTATTATTTTATAACTAATACATGTATAATATCTTTAAAGAATAATTTTAAATTAAATTTTATTGACTTTGTATTTAATATACTTCTTTTTAATTTAATGTAATTTATTATTTTTCTTTTATAACATAGATATACAATAATACTAATAAAAATATAACAAAATTATATTTATAATTTTTTTCTTTAAAATGTTACATCTCTCCAATTTTATATTTAATATTTTTTAAATTTATATGAATAATATCTTTTATGTAATCATTTTTAAATCAAACATCATATGTTTGTATTTTTATACTTATTTTAATTTTATTTGACGAATAATATTGAAAATAATTGTATAATAATATATTAAATATAATATTTATAAACATTGTTGCAAAAATTCCCGGACCACCTAGACCCCGTTTAGGCGCTAGGTTGTCCCTAACCAAACTGATTACCCTCAAATCTTCGTGTCTAATCGGTTTGGCGAGTAATCGCCATCAAGGGCACTGCCTCGGCCGCTAATATGCCTAGACGCCGATATTGGTGGCCGACTAAGCTTTCTACGCGCCAACTTAGGTGGCCGACTAAGCGGGCTACGTGCCACCTAATTGGTTCAGACGATCTATTTTTTATATTTTTAAAAATAATTAAAATTTGAATAATCTTAATTTTTATTTATTGAAAAATATATATTATAAATTTCAGATATAAAACATTAGCTTACTGATTAACTACCACCTAGAAAATGCATAGGCCCGCCTAAATCGCCTAGGTGCAAGGTAGTAGGCACCACTTGAGCGTCCGATTAGCGTCTAGCGTATTTACAACCATGTTTATGAATATAAATTAGATGTATTTAAAAATAATTGCTAAAAATGATAAATATGTAATTTTTAAATTATATTTTAATATTATAAAATTAAATATTAAAAATTTGATTCGCGCATCGCGCGGGTGTAAATCTAGTATATATTAAAGGAGAGTATTCTCCAAAAAAAATTTTCCCGCCTAAATACATAATATTGTAACCACCAAATAATTGTTCAACAATTTTTAAGAGCAATAATTTTTTTTCAGCAATTATTTTCATTTAATATATCTAATTTATATTTTTCTTTAAATAACCGTTGCGCAATATTTGTTTCACGGGATTTTTTTATTATGGTAAAAACAAAATTAAGTTAGAATATGACATCAAATTTAAATTTAAATAAATTATGTAATATAGTATTTTATTTTCCATAGATTTTGATTCAAATAAATTTTATACGAATCACTCTAGATTTTAAAATAAGCCGGAATAATTATTTATTAATAATGCTTAAACCAGGAAAATAACAAATCATTTTTTTTAATAAAACTTAGATGTGATATTCTTCAATTTAAAACCATTAAATAATAGTGAAATCTATATAGAGTAATATATCAAAAGGGAATAGTCTACTATAACTATTCCTACCAAAATTTTTATTTTTATTTTTATTTTATATTATTTGTTTATTTTATTTTAATATATTACAGATATACTATTATAATATAAAGGCAAATTCTCAGATGAGACTGTCTCGTTATTTTTATTGTGAGACGAATTTAATGAAATGATGTATTTCTTTATTGCAAATGATGTTTCACCATTTTTATTGTGAAACGAATTTAATGAAATGATGTGTTTCTTTATTGCAAAAGATGTATTTCTTTGTTGCAAATAATGTAATTTTTAAAAATGAAATGATGTATTTAACTTAATAAAATGATGTATTAAGGTCAGTCTCACAATAAAAAAATGTTGAGACCGTCACTCAGGAGACCAACTCTAATATAAAATATAACAAAATTAAATTTTTTTATTTTTTCATTAAAATATTTTATCTCACCAATTTATTATATTTACTATTTTTTAAATAATACGTGTACAAATTTTTTTATGGAATAATATTTAAATCAAACCCCATAAGTTTTGTATTTGATATAATTTCTTTTTATTTTTATTATGCATATATATGTGACGTATAATATTATATTGAAGCACAAGACTAAAGAGCACGAGAAATTGTTTTGTATTTCTAAAAATAAAATTGTATTGAAATAAAATTTCAGATAAAATAAAAATAAAAATTTACTTATGTTACATTTTAGAAATCATAAAATTTGACATTTTATTTTAAAATTGTGAACTATGCATAACTTATATATGATTATTTTAATTTAGTTAAATAATTTGTTTATTTATTATTTTTAATAATATTTTCTCAATATTATGAACTTTATCATGATGAGTTTTTATATTATAATCCATGAACTTTTAAATATATAAATTTTAAGAACATACATAACTTTAAAGAAATATTTTGGTTCTTTAGATGACGTTAGCAAGTCATAACCACTAAACATATTGATAATTTATTTGGTGCTTATTTTTTTACTCAGTTTGAACTATAATTGCTTTTTTAATGCATCCATGGAAAATTCTATAATACTGCATTTATTAGAATATATATATTTTATTTCAATTATACACTTTTATTTATTAATATTTAAAACTACTTTTACTTCTTTTGAATTCAGTTTAAGTACGAGATTACAGTAAACTTATAAAAACTGTATTTATTAAATTTTATATTAATTATAAATAATTAAATGACTAAGTAGAATATGAGTTTATATTTAGAGCTACTTAAAATTTTCAATGTGTTCTTAAATCGGGGCGTAAGTGATTAAAGTGGTTTGTATATGTCGAATAACTTCTAAGATTTATATACAATTGAAACATCAAGATAGATTAAAATTTAAATTAATAAATTTTATGTATATATAATTTTATCGTGCAACGCACGGGTGTGAATCTATCTAATTATATGTAAAATTATAGAAACTTATACATAAATTCACAACCATAATTATATCTAAATATCAAACATTATTTAATAATTTTAATTCAAATTAGTTTATGAACAATCAGTCAACTTTTAAAATGTGGGTACTTTAATTTGATTTTTTCAATTTTTTTAATTTAATATTTTTTATCTAAAATTTTGATTTTTTTATTTGATATAAATTAGTATTATTTATATGTTCAAATAAAATAAAATATCGGTACAACAGTTTGATTTTTTATTTTATTTAAATTATTATTTTTTTATTTTGTGTTTAAAAAAATAAAGCATGGACACATCAAGTTGAAAACGTATAACATTTATCATATCTATCAAACATCAATTATTATATATACAATATTTACACTTATACATGATTGAGAGAGTCACATGTTCGACCTTTTTCGGGGGACATTTGGGTGTGTGAGTGAGTGTGTGAGTTTAAAATTAATCTATACCTATCCAAAAAAAATCATAAATAATGCATTATATATTTATAATTTTTTTAACAATATTTAAATTTAATAATTCAGTGCAACGCACGGGGAAATACTAATATATACTAAAGCAAAGAAGTCTCCACTTCCCACCAAATTTTATTCCACTTATTTTTTTTCTTTTTTTTTTCGGCAGTTTATTCTCTTCAATCCTCAAGTCTTTCTATGTATATATTATATTTTTAATTGTTATATATATATATATATATATATATATATATATATATATATTATATTTAAATATTTAAAATTAAATAATTGATTAATTGAATTATAATTTATTTGATTCTTATTTTATTCAATATATACTATGTCTCGTTTTTTTTATATCTTATTATTAATGATATCCTTTTTTACAATCATAAGATTTTTTTCCATAAGATCTATTATTATTTATAATAATAATAAAATAAGGCAAAAATTTGTTAGGCACGCCTAAACGATTTAGACGAGTTTTATCCATATCCAAATAGGGTTTATTAATCCTCAATTAGGGTATATTAGATGAGTTTGACTTGGATGAATGGATAAAACCTGTCTGAACCGTTTAGGCGTGCTTAACTGTAACGCCCCCATTAGACCTTCCCAACTTTAGGGTGCGCTACAGTCGTGGTCGATGGTTTTCAATCATTTTCATAATTTAAAACAACAGAAGACTTGTAAATAAATGATAAGGAAGTTAAACCACATACATTTGTTAAACATTTGTTTCTCAAAACGTTCAAAACAAGGGAAGGAAAATGTTTCAGAGCGCGGTGCAGCAGTGTGTGTGAAGCGTAGTGGAGATATGCATATGAAGATGCATATCTCAGGATCTATTTCTCAAAAATCTTTACAAAACACGTGCATCGTCTTTACACCGCCGTTCTTCCATCCTCGCTGTTTAACCTGCGTATTTTAGAAACAATACGAGGGGCTGAGTACTCATGTACCCCGTGGAGACGTGCCCAAAAATATACATTTTATATATGAAAGCTATGCCAACACACACAGATAAACACGGGGTTTTATTGAAAAGTACCGTGTTATCTAAAACATTTTAATTTGCTGCAGCTATCTACCATGTTATCATATCTGTTTAACGTTGTAACTGGAAGTTGGCCTACTTCCGAGTTACGATGTATAACTGGGAATGGACTAACCACTCTACCCACTATCATCAATTAGTGCACTAGTCTCAGTATGTCACCTTGAGACCCGATCGATTTAGGAAAGAAAAAAAATACACCGCCTTATCCCCCTAGGGCTTCAGTACTCCAGCTGAACAGCCCGAGCTCATAAACAAGTAGGTTGCTAGCCTTCAATAACTGATTCACAAGACTAGCTCAAGTACCAGAAGTACTTGGTTCTCATCTTAGTGATTGGACTCTCTGATGATAGCAGTCAACAGAGGAACAAATATGTAACATAAAACATTTTAGGCATAGTCAATCAATTTAAAACAAAACATTTTCACACACATTTTGGAAACTGAGCACAAGGCTAAAAAAGGCATTTACTTTTACTTAAAATAGTCCCCACCTGGTGTAAGGCTTCAAAAGTAAGATGCTTTCCCGCTAAATGTGTAATTGAGCTTGCTTTCCTCAGTACTTATCCTCCTACAACAATATCAGGGTCACCAAGTTAGGACGGACGATCTAGGACAATGACAAGTTTAAACAAATTCAAACCAATTCTCGATCATCTTATATCTTCCCTAATTCCTTTCATTCGACCCAACACGGTT
>JAPKLW010005782.1:0-19523 GCA_026898455.1 Plectranthus barbatus | reverse complement strand
TTGTTATTTATTTAACATAAAATAATTTAACTATGTATGTTTATACACATATATTTACACGTACATATCACATATGTGTACATATATTATATTTTATTGGATATCATCTCTCATGTACTAAATCCAATTGCTTGGATTGATTTGTAAGAATGAATTTTAATATTCCCCACTTCGAGCCGAAAAATATTGTTTTTAATTGTAAATTGTAGCTCATTTGGGTTTAATTCTTAAATAATTCCTAATTAACTTTAATTAACTTAGTTTATAAAGTTTATGCACTTTGGGCTGTAACAAGAAGTAAGGCATTTTGAAGCGTAAACGAGTGCTGAAGCAGCTTGCGTTAGAAATAACTTACCAGTTCTAATGCGATGAGGTTTCTAAATAAAATATTTAGTTTAAAATGAGAAGCGGGAGCCTCTAAGCAAACATCTGCTGAAGGGGTTTGCATTGAGACGACTTCCACAAGTCTCTAAGATTAATCTAAATGAGATAACGAAGGATGTTAAGGGCATGTGGTATGGGTCGAGCACGTATAACAAATCGCCTTTTATCATCCGGAGTTAGGCTTGTGGTTATTTGACTTAGATATTGCCTGGAGTATAACTCATGAATGATGTCCCTGCTCTAGATAGGCGAACATGGTCTTAGAATCTCTTATAGGCGAACATGGTCTCTGATTGGATGGTGAGAAGTTGCCTTTTCTGCTCTGCCGCACCTGCTCCGTCCTTTTCTGACACAGAATGTCGACATCCTGCAGTGTGTCAGAACGGCTCGCCAGTCTAAGGAATACTAAGCTGGACGTTTGAACTTCGGACTTTAAGGAATCTCCTTTTCCTTAAGTCTGGCTCTTGTGATTCCTCTGGCATGTCTTTGTCTCTATTCGTGAGAAGAAACTTGACTTGGTAAACTGGTGATTGTTCCGACTGGTGAAATCACCCAGTTTTTCTTAATGGATTGCTTCAAGCAGAAGTGGTTGTCAGGTCGCCAGTTCGTCGCTTGAGTCTTGTTTCTTCTTATCTTCATGATAATCAAGACTGATGGCTTCGATCGCAAGCATAGTTTGTATTGATCAGCTTTCACAACTCGATAAACATCCTAAGTGGATATTACAAGTTTGTACGACTAAGCTAATCTAGAGACACTTCCTAGGGTGGTTTCTATACATGTTTGACACACCGAAACACAAAAGGTAAGGGAATTTCTATCCTAAATTCCCAACAATTTCCAACCCAAATCAAGATCTTGAAAATTAAATATTCTACAATTTCTATAACTTAAAAAGCTTTTGATGATATACAACAAATTCGATGAGAGAAGAATCCTGTTTCTCAATTCTACTTTAGATATCAATTCTTTCATTCTAAGATTCTCTCTTTTATTGTACTATATGTCTTCACATTCTTCGTCAATGAGAGAATCTTTAGTGGACCTTTTTGGAGCATGGACTATTGAGATGTCGAGGTTCCAGTTCTCCCATCCTCTTCAAACAAATGTTGGCATGGATGAGCTTCTGAACCTCAGCGTGCTTATATCCCAACTATAAGGTCAAAAATGATCGATTGTCCCTGGGGTTAGAGGAAATTCGAGAATACACCACCCAGTGACAGATCAATTTTACTCCCCATTTGTCTGCATTTCCACCACCTTCCAATGTAGAAGGATCTTGATGACGATAGAGAACACAGAACTGATAAGAGGTCCACTCATCAGCCAACTCGCACGATGTCCAAGGATTAGAGTTTTCCCTAGTCTAGCGACAGGCCGACTATAATTACCTCGACTGCCTACACCAGTAGAATTCCCACCTACGAAAAGATCTTGCTGGTAAATAGGTGAACCTGACAAGAGGCCCACTCCTTGGCTAAAATGCCTTCTTCACAGACTCTGAAAGAGAGCTTGATGAAGCCAGAGACGAGATGACAAGAGCGGCAGCACAACTGGAGCTCCCAGAGATGGAGAATTGAGAAGAGAAAAGAAAAGACACATCTCTTCCGAGTTGGACTTAGTGCTGCAACAAGAGTAGATTTAGATTTTCAGTTGCAATCCTGTTTATTTTAATGAAAACTGATTATTTCTACTCTTAACCTTGTATCACTCTATATAGGATAACTTGAGAATGATTGTATTACTGTTCATTCCAACAAAAGCAATAATACATTGATATGTTTTTATCAAATAGCTTTTTTTGTTTAATCTTGCATCATCGTTTTGGGCTAAAAAACTGACCAGTTTAAGCCAGGTTTGACAATTGGTTGGCTTGTCAGTTTTTTGAGCGATTGTCGTCAGTTTGTAAGGACGACAACTGACAAAGAACATCTTTTTTTCCCTTGAGTATAGAAACAAAATACTCAAGTGATTTTATTTCTGCTATATTCAAGGGTCACATGTTCTCCAACAAGAAGGTCCTATGCAGAAATAAATCTTTAGCATTTAATGCCACATCATCTGGAACCATGCATCTTACGAGAGAGGTCTCTTCACCTTCCTAATTCTATTTTCTAGGAAGATCATAAGGTCGCAAGTTATCCACATTAGAAAATCTTGCATCGACTCATGCAAAGTGACTTAATTTGGTTGGAGGACTTCCAACAGACATTCATTCCCTTTTCGAAGATAAATTGTAAGTTCCCACCTATTTATAGAAAGACAATGCATAATTCAGGGCATCTTTCTACATCATTCACTATCAAGAAAAACCCTTAAGCATATATTCCCAAATGGCTGACAAAGTTGTCACCGTGTCCTCCCCCCATAGAGAGACTATTAGAATCTACAAGGGAGAGATTCTAAATCACTCAGGCCTCAGACTTCATCTTTGGAAAGATCCCATAGGCTTCGCTGATCTAAGTGTGACACTTCGACATACTTTGTTGGACAACTTAGCGTCCATCATGATCAATTCAGATCATAGCTCATTGCAGAATTTTGTCTGAACGCCAGAATTTCCAATGACAACTTATCGCTTTTTTCGGTTGTCGGCGGAAAAGTCATCACTCTCTCCCCTTTCCAGCTGGCAGAATATTTCAAAATTCTTTGTACCAAAACTAGTTTGAGTGATTATCTGGTTGATGCCAAAGAATCGAAAAATCACATTGGGTGAAATGGAATAATCAGTTAGATTCTGAGAGATTTCATCTTAACGTCTCCAAACATTCTCTCCATCCCCTCTATGGAATATACTTGGCCATCATCAGCACAGAGATGGATTGTCGTCCAGAACTGATCGGAGAAGAAACCTTGATAGCAATGATGGAATTAGATGATCGAGTCAACATCAACTGGGCAGAATACATTTTCAATAGGCTGGTAGAGAGCATCAGGGAAATGTCTTCCATTTCCATACCGTATGGATTGCAGCTCAGTTATATGTTGGAAAAAGAAATTTCAATCATAACCTGCGGGGAAGAACTGATAGATGAAGACTTCTTCCCTCCCCGATAAATCAAAATGCCAAATAGAGACATAGCTAATGAAGACAGTGAGAGCTTGAAGAGAAGAAGAACTTGATGTAGATTATCAAATCTTTTGTACTTTTGTCTCTTTAATGCTTATCAATGCAAATATTTTACTTTCGCTCTCAAATGACAAAACTCAATGCCTTATTCCAATTTAATCGAGCAATATCTTCACATTCCCTTAACTTGTTGAGGGGAAGATAACAATATTATGGGCCAAAGGTTTAGGGGGAAGTCCATTTTCATCTATGAATTGACAAAATGTAACCCTTATTCATTTTTGCTAGAATTGGATTCGACATCACCAGCAAGAGGAAAACATATTGGGGGAAATTGGTAGAAATTGGTTATGGGATATTAGGGAGAATAATTTCATTTGTTTATTTTGGTGTGTCGAACCAATCTTAGAATCAGTCAGTTTATCTTGGCCTGGGTAGAGTAATTTCACTTTTGTAACCTTGTATAGGTTAATTGAGTTGTAATAGGATTAGAAATTGCTCTATCCGAAAGACATCATTCGAAGACTGATTTCCACGGAGAAGCGGATGAGCGTACAAGCTTCGCAACTGATTTGTATTGAGATGAAGAATTTCAGAATTACAGAGCATGAATAAGGTTACAGAGAAAAATAATAGAGAGAAAAGTAGGTATGGTTTTTCCCTTTTTTTCCATTTTTACAAGTAAAATTAGGTGCCTATTAATAGGCTAAAAATCTAACTATTTTCCTAAATTCTAGGAATAGTGGAGGATAATCCTCTATTCGGTTGAATCTTCTTTAAATAAATCTTTATCTTGACCGGGTCTCATCCAAATTGGCCGCCATGTCACTTTGGTTTTTGGGTCTCGATTAACTGGGTTGCAGCAATTAATTCTGAATTCGGCTTTGATCTATTAATCTGGCCCAAATAATCTTGGGCACAACAATAGCCCCTACGGCTTTATGAGGCGCTTGCTGAAGAACTCATGGAGTCAAATTACCAAAATCATGCAATGAGTATCCACCCCGGAAGGTAGGATATTATTCCCAGATCTATGCCCTTCAGGTCTTCTTCAGGAGGAGACCTGGTGTTTTAGGGATGCCCGTAGCCGTGGGGACTTTCCTCTGTGGGTGGTCTCCCATTATCCGCATGACCCCGGGAAGTCAGTACGAAGGCTGTAATCGTGGGCCCGAAACCACGATGGAGTGATGGAGCAGTTCGGGGGCTGCTCCGTTTGTTGTGTTTGGCTATTTGGGAGCCCCAGCGAGCCAGTTTGACTTGCTTTCGGGGTCTTTTATGTGGCCAACCTCTTCGGAGTGTGTGGCCGGTTTGGATATCGAGCTGCTTTGAGCTCGTAATATGAGATGCATTTCTCATGTTTAGCACTTCAGGAGCCCCGGAGGGATCCTAAGACATCGAGCAGAAGAGGG
Source organism: Plectranthus barbatus (assembly GCA_026898455.1). Lineage (NCBI taxonomy): Eukaryota > Viridiplantae > Streptophyta > Magnoliopsida > Lamiales > Lamiaceae > Plectranthus > Plectranthus barbatus. The sequence goes on along the minus strand of JAPKLW010005782.1, from coordinate 14,660 downwards.
TCGATGAAATCTTTTAGCCCCGGAGGGTCTACAGATATTGGCCCCCATAGGGTGGTGTAAAAAGGTGCCCAGAGGCTACATCAAATACTCAGAGATGATTTGAAAATGATAAAGCCCCAAACTGGTCTTTCATTTGGAGTGATTTTCGATCATGAGGGTCTTTTCTGCTATGAGTTAATTGTTGAAGGATGTCTTCGGTATATCCTGCAAGTTAGTCAAATATGTAATTGAAAATATTTGGATTTTAAATAATTTTACCAATACATGTCGAGCCCCGTGTGTGACTTTTGGACTCGGGTTAGTGTAGATCCAATGAGATGGTGTTTCTTGAAGATAAGTAATGAGATCGTTTTATTTCCTTGAAATGCCTCATTTTTTCTTTCGTCGAACAGCCCCTAGTCTTCGAGTTACTTCGATCAATTTTCTCCATTTGAAAATTCTAATTTTGCTCGTCGGATAGCTCTAGGCATGGTTATCTTGCATTTGATGCACGAGCGGTGACACTATTAAGAAGTGAGAAAATATTAGCACAACATAGACAAATATCAATACACTAAAGATTTTCTTAAACAACTGATTGTATTATTCAGACTTGACTATTTGTTTATCGATGCAGGTTGAATACATCAAATAGCAAAAACTAACTTAACATGCGATGAAGTTTATTATTCACTGTGAGTAAAATATATTGGATATTGGAGGCTAGCATAGTATGAACTTATGAGCAAGATATCTAAAAGCTTTCTCGCATAAGTTATTTAAATTTAGATTTTAATTATTTAACCTAAGTGTGAATATAACGAGGAACAAAGATCAATTTAATGCGTAATAAAATATTACGAGGTTAGAAATATAGGAGATAATGGAATGGAAGGAATAAACCTGGACAAGAGGATTATAACATGAGATTTCCATCACCTTGAATCAATGATGAAGGCAGTTTTGATAGCAACCTTCTAGTTGCCGTCTCCTGAACTTATTCCTTCAGTTATAACACTTGTTTTCCTAGGATTGGATTACCATGTAATCATAGCTCCTGACTTGAGAGGATTGCTATCTTCGATCCTCATGCTCAAGTTTTGTAGACGCGCTTGTCTTGGAGTGGATAGCCTATTAAAGATTTGAAGAAACAAACTCCAAGTCCAACCACTACAGATTGTGTAACAAGAAGCACTGAAAATCAGGTGTAGTTCACATAGTTAGTGAAGCCCAAACCAAAGCCAAATACCAACACAACATTAAATTGCATGCAACAAAGAAAATCTTTTAGGCATGAGAGTCGAACACGCCGTCCCTAATTGATCAGTTAATCATGATCAAACAAAAAAATAATAATAATAATAATAATAATAATAAAGGGACCGACGCATGGTGATGTCTCCCAAACCAGCATCGAGCAAGATAAATAAGAAAGTGCTTACCGGGAAAAGTGTACGATCAACCTTCTTTTTGTAAAGTGAATGTTCAAATTTAGACAGAGACGGACTCATAAAGATCTGAACCTCTCGCAGTGCATCGATATTGTAGAGAATTGAATCTTTTATTTCACTCAATGAAATATGATATACATACATGTATATATAGAGAGAAAAACAAATCTAATCTAGGCTAGATACAAAAGATATAAAAGATATTCTCTAGAATAATATACAAGATATGAGATATTGTAGAATGATAAGATAGATTAGATTTACTTGATTTATATCTAGAGTTTTCTATTTTTCCATATCTTTCATGATATTTCCATATCTTTTTGTACTCTTTAAATACTCAATAATACATACATTATTTTATGTGGAAAACCCTAATATGGTATCAGAGCCAGGTTTCGATCCCCACCAATCTCCCTCCCTCTCTCCCTCGTCACTACGCATTCGCTGAGACGGTGGAACCAAGCCCGGGGTGCCTGCCGAAGTCCGTATAATGCTTTCAAGCTGTTAAACGTATTCTCCGCTATGTCAAGGGTTCTCTCTCGCATGGTCTGTGCTTCGCTCCTCGCTCTTCATGCGACCTGGTCGCATATTCCGATGCAGACTGGGCACGTTGTGTCGACACACGCCGATCCACCTACGGTTATGCCATTTTTCTCGCAGGTAATCTTGTTTCCTGGAGTGCGAAGAAGCAACCGACCGTCTCTCGCTCTAGCTGTGAATCTGAATATCGTGCTATGGCTAACACTGCTGCTGAGATCGTCTGGATCTCCTCACTCCTACGTGAGCTCGACATTCCTCTAAGCCGTCGACCACATTTATTTTGCGACAATAAAAGCTCCATCTTCTTGACGCAGAATCCAATCGCACACAAGCGCGCCAAACATATTGATATTGATTATCACTTCGTTCGAGAGTTAGTGCAGTCCGGCAATCTAGCAACGGCATTCGTCCCGACTGATCACCAGATTGCAGATATTTTCACGAAAGCCCTTCCACGTCCGCTCTTTGAGCATTTTCGTACCAAGCTTCAATTTACCTGTCTCCCGGAGTCTCGCTCGAGGGGGGATGATAAGATAGATTAGATTTACTTGATTTATATCTAGGGTTTTCTATTTTTCCATATCTTTCATGATATTTCCATATCTTTTTCTACTCTTTAAATACTCAATAATACATACATTATTTTGTGTGGAAAACCCTAATATAGAATATATCTCAAGACCCCCCCTCAAGCGAAGGCGAATGTAGCCGAAGCTTGGAACAAAAATACTCGAACAATGGCCGAGAGAGACTCTTCGTGAATATGTCTGTGATTTGATCCTCCGATGGAATAAACTTCATCTTCAATTGATTTGAGCTAACCAACTCTCGAACAAAATGGTAATCAATATCAATGTGCTTCGCTCGCTTATGGGATATGGGGTTTTGTGTCAAGAACAAAGCACTGGAGTTGTCGGAGAAGATACACGGCGGACTTGGAAGATCAACGTGTAGCTCACGCAGTAGGTTGACAACCCAGATAAGTTCCGAAGTCGTGTTTGCAATGGCACGATATTCGGACTCACAGCTGGAGCGGGAGACTGTAGGTTGCTTCTTTGCGCTCCAGGATATGACATTTGGGCCAAGAAAAATAGAATAACCATATGTGGATCATCGTGTGTCCGGACAGCGAGCCCAGTCAGCATCTGAATAACCAACTAACTCGAGGGAGCCGGGTGTAAAGGTGAGACCATAATGAACGGAACCCTTGAGATAGCGAAGGATGCATTTTAACGCTTGAAAATGATCGACCGAAGGTGTCTGCTGAAACTGACTTAGTGTGTTAACGGCGTATGCCAAATCCGGGCAAGTGATGACAAGGTACTGCAAAGCACCAAGAAGCGACCGATAAAGGGTTGGATCTTCAAACAGAACGCCATCTTTTACGAAGGTGACACCCGGAGCTAGGGGTGTCGAGACAGGCTTGGAGTGTAACATGTCCGATCTTTTGAGAATATCAAGCGCATACTTAGTCTGTGTAAGTATCAGCTTGTCGTCGGAGTAGGAAGCCTCCAGGCCAAGAAAATATCCCAATCGGCCTAGGTTTTTAGTAGAGAACTCGGAGTTCATTTGAGACATAAGAGAAGACAAGGCATGTGCATTGTTACCAGTGATAATAATATCGTCTACGTAGACCAGTAAATAAATAATAATCGACTGACGACGTAATACGAACAAGGAGGTGTCGGCAGAGCTGCAGAGAAAACCCAGAGAAAGTAGAAATTGTCTGAATCTCTAGTACCAAGCCAGAGGGGCTTGACGAAGACCATATATGGCTTTCTAGAGCTTACAAACATGCAAAGGATGATGTGTGTCAACAAAACCCGGGGGTTGCTCCATGAAGACCGGAGTGGACAGAACCCCATTTAGGAAGGCATTTTTAACATCAAGTTGATGCAGTGGCCAAGAGTTCATGACGGCAAGGGACAATACAATTCGAACCGTAGATGCCTTAACTACCGGACTGAATGTGTGAGTGAAATCGAACCCAGGGACTTGGCTAAACCCTTGAGCAACTAAACGTGCTTTGTAGCGATCGACAGAGCCATCAGCCAATAGTTTAGTGCGATACACCCATTTAGAACCCACCACATTTGCATTTTCCGGACGCGGAACCAGGATCCAAGTATTATTTGATCGAAGAGCTGTCATCTCTTCCTTCATAGCATTGACCAATTCTGGAACTTGGAGTGCGTTTTTGATACCGTGAGGTTTCGATAATGCTGTAGAGACAGAATAAACGAAAACCAAGTTAATATCAACAGGATAACGAGGTTTGAAGATACCCGCTTTGGCATGCGTCTGCGTGGGATGTCATCCAAGAGGTTGTGCCGGTGGAGATCGTTCAGGTGGAGGTGGAACGGGTTTGGTCTGGAGTGGAGGTGGTGGCTGAACGGGAATGGGCTGCGGCTGAACGGGAATGGGAGCAGAAGATGGTGTGGCCGAAGTGCAGAGAGGACACGAACTAGGGTTTGAGCTAGGGTTTTAGAGCTCGACGTGCGGCTGCATGGTGGGGGAAGAGTCGGGTCCGACAGACATGGGATTTAAATATGAAGTGAGTTTTAGCTAAGACAGCAGAATAGATGGAGCTGAACCTGAGAAGGGAAAGTGAGATTCATCAAACCTAGCGTGACGGGTAATATAAATGCGAGATGAGTTCGGGTCTAGATAGCGGAAACCTTTATGATTAGGACTATAACCGATAAAGACACAGGGAATACTACGAGGTTGGAGTTTGTGTTTGTTGTAGTCACGAAGGCAAGGAAATACGCGACATCCGAAAGTACGGAAGGCGTCATAAGGTGGACTGTTAGTATGGCTCATATATTGACAAAGGAAGGAGGCAGGCAGATGCCTGCGAGCGGAGCGGAGCGAGCGTAAAATTCAACTGCTCCGCCGTGGATGTAGGCATATTGCCGAACCATGTAAATCTTGTGTTCTTTATTTTCTTGTCTTTAATTCGTATGCCAAATTGTCATCGTTTCACAACAATTGGTATCTAGAGCCAGGTTGATTGGGCGACGGAGATGACGGGAGGATCAAAGTTCGAGATTTCAAAGTTTGATGGTCATGGAAATTTCGGATTATGGCAGACAAGGGTGAAAGATCTATTGGCGCAGCAAGGGATTCAGAAAGGGCTACGCGCAGAGAAGCCTGCGGGGATGACTGATGATGATGGGCAGGATCTGCAAGAACGGGCGGCCGGGACGATTCGGCTGTGCCTTGCAGATGAAGTTATATATCATGTTATGCATCTCAAATCTGCGGAGGAGATCTGGAAGAAACTGGAATCGCAGTTTATGTCGAAAACCCTAACGACTAAACTGTATCTAAAGCAAAGGTTATACGGGCTGAAGATGCAGGAGGGGTCTGATCTAGGGCAACATGTGAATATCTTCAATCAAGTTATCACGGATTTGGCTTCACTCGAAGTCAAGATTGAGGATGAAGACAAGGCGATGATTTTGCTGTGTTCGTTACCTTCTTCATACGAACATATGGTGACTACCCTTACATATGGGAAAGAAACGATCAAGACTGAGGAGATTACTTCAGCGTTGCTGGCTCACAACCAGCGGAAACAGAAATCTGGAGAATCGTCATCTGGTGATAGTTTGTATATTAAGGGTAACCAGGATCGTGGAAGAAGGCAGGTGAGGGATAACTCAGGAAATCGGGGTTTCAGATCCAAGTCGCGGGATAAATCGCAGGGGAAGAAATCAGTAACGTGTTTTAAGTGCAAGGAACGAGGGCACTTGAAACGGGATTGTCCAAAGTGGAAGAAACAGACTGATGATGGGTCATCGAAGTCTGTCAACATGGTTCAGAATGAGAATTCGGATGGCAGTGATGGTGATATGTTATCTATTTCGACTGCGCAGTATGTTGATGCTTGGATTCTTGATTCTGGATGTTCTTATCACATAACTCCCAACAGAGAGTGGTTTACGACATATAAACCAGGTAACTCGGGTTCAGTTTTTCTTGGTGATGATCGATGTTGTAATATTGTTGGTATTGGTGATGTGAAAATCAAGATGTATGATGGAACCGTGAGGACGTTGTGTGATGTTCGACATATCCCTGATTTGAAAAAGAATTTAATTTCTTTGGGTACTCTGCAGAAGAATGGTTTTCTGATGAAGGCTGATGAAGATGGGGAAACCATCAAGATAGTTAAAGGTGCTTTGACTGTGATGAAAGGGAAGATTACAGCAGGAAATATCTACAAGCTGTTGGGGAATACAGTTGTAGGCGAAGCTCATTCTGTTGAGTCATGTGATGATAACACGAAGCTGTGGCATATGCGTCTAGGGCATATGAGTGAGAGTGGTATGGTTGCGCTGCATAAAAGAGGTCTTCTGCATGGTGTGAAAATGTGCAAGCTTGATTTTTGCAAGTTTTGTGTACTGGGCAAGCAGACAAAAGTTAGTTTTGCGACCGGAAAATGGAAGAGAGAAGGAATTCTCGACTATGTGCATTCAGATGTGTGGGGACCTGTCAGAGTGGCGTCCATGGGTGGTTCCTTGTATTATGTGACCTTTATTGATGATTTTTCGAAGAAGGTTTGGGTGTATTTCATGAGGCATAAGAATGAAGTCTTTGCTAAGTTCAAGCTGTGGAAGGCTGAGACGGAAAACCAAACTGGGAGAAAAATCAAGTATTTGAGGTCTGATAATGGTACTGAGTACAGGGACACGAAGTTTCAGGAGTTCTGTGAGGAGCATGGGATTCAGAGGCACTTTACAGTGCGTAAAACGCCACAGCAGAATGGCGTTGCTGAAAGGATGAACAGGACACTGAATGAGAGGGCAAGATGTTTGAGGCTGAATGCAGGTCTGCCAAAGAAGTTCTGGGCAGAGGCTCTGAATATGGCGTGCTACTTGATAAACAGATCACCACGTGCATCTTTGGATGGCAAAGTTGCAGAAGAAATATGGACAAGTAATGATGTTAGTTTTGATCATCTTAAAATTTTTGGTTGTCCTGCTTATGTTCTTATTCCTTCTGATGAGAGGTCAAAACTTGATGCGAAATCGAAGAAGTGCATCTTTCTGGGCTATTTGAAAGGTGTGAAGGGATTCAAGTTTTAAGATCCTGTTGAGCAGAAAGTGGTGATCAGTAGGGATGCTGTGTTTGATGAGAAGTCGATGCTGCAGTCGTATGAAGATAAGGTGCAAGTGGAGGTGGAGTTGGATCACATTCCAACAATTTCTGATAAAGGAGAGAGTTCGAGTTCTGCACCTGATGATATTATTCATGATGATGGTGGCGCAACTGATGCGCCAGAGAGCTATAAGTTAGCTCGAGATAGAGTGAGACGTACAAATATACAAGCTCCAGTCAGGTTTGGTTATGAGGATATAGTAGCATTTGCTCTTAATGTTACTAGTGTGGATCCTCATAATTTTCAGGAAGCAATTTCTTGTGAGAATAAAGACAAGTGGAAAGCTGGAATGGAAGAAGAGATGAATTCTGTGCACAAGAATCAGACATAGGAGCTGGATGTTCTTCCAAAAGGGAAGAAGGCTATTGGATGCAGATGGATTTACACAAGGAAGTCATCAGTAACAGAAAAAGGAGGGGAAAGGTTCAAGGCTCGATTAGTGGCCAAAGGATACTCGCAGCAGAAGGGGATTGACTATGATGAGACATTCTCCCCTGTGGTCAGGCATACTTCGATTAGGGCAGTACTTGCATTGGTGGCTAGTCGGGATTTGCACTTGGAGCAGATGGATATGAAGACTGCTTTCTTGCATGGTGATCTCGTGGAGCCCATTTACATGCAGCAGCCAGAGGGTTTCGTTCAACCGGGGAAGGAGCATTTATTTTGCAGGTTGAAGAAATCCTTGTATGGCTTGAAGCAAGCATCGAGGCAATGGAATATACGGGTTGATGCGTATATGGTGAAGATTGGCTACAAGCGTTGTGAGTTTGATTGCTGTGTTTATACTAAGAGCCTTGGTGATGGTTCTTGTATTTTTCTGTTACTTTACGTTGATGACATGCTTATTGCTGCTAAGAATATGCGTGATATTGTTGATCTGAAAAACCTTTTGAGCCTGGAATTTGAGATGAAGGATTTAGGGGCTGCGAAGAAGATTCTTGGGATGGAGATTCACAGAGATAGAGGATCAAAGAAGCTGTGGTTATCTCAGAAAGGTTATGTAGAGAAGGTGCTGCAGAGGTTTGGGATGGATAAATCAAAACCGGTGAGCACTCCATTGGCAAACCACTTCAAGCTGTCTTCTGATCAATGCCCTAAGTCGGATAAGGAGACTCAGGATATGGTGGAGATACCTTATGCCAGTGCTGTTGGATGTTTAATGTATGCCATGGTATGTACTCGTCCTGATTTAGCTCATGTTGTTGGTCAAGTGTGCAAGCATATGTCTAGGCCGGGTAAACAACATTGGGAGGCAGTCAAGTGGATTTTTAGATATTTGAATAGTACAGCGGGGCATGGTATTTTGTTTGGAGATCAGCGGATGGATCCTTTTATTATAGGATATGTGGATTCTGATTATGCTGGGGACTTGGATGATAGGAGATCTACCACTGGGTATGTTTTTACTTTTGGTGGAGGACCTATTTGTTGGAGGTCGACTACTCAGCCTATAGTTGCTCTATCTACAACTGAAGCTGAATATATTGCTTTAGCAGAAGCAGCAAAGGAAGCAGTGTGGCTTGCTGGATTGGTTAGAGAGTTGGGTGTTCAGCAAGGTGGAGTTCTATTACAGTGTGACAGTCAGAGTGCCATTCATTTGGCTAAGAATCAAGTATATCATGCTAGGACGAAGCATATTGATGTGAGGTTCCATAAGATCAGGGAATGGATTGCTTCTGGTGATATTCAGTTGGAGAAGGTTCATACTGAAGAGAATGTTGCTGATATGTTGACTAAGGCTGTTACTTCTGACAAATTCAAGCATTGCTTGGATTTGTTGAATGTTTCTGCATGCTAGAGTAGAATGGTACCCCCGGCCTGCTTGGTGTGTCTCGCAGGGATGCTCGCTATTGTGTTCTCCTAAGGAGGTGATATATTCGCCAAGGTGGAGATTTGTTAGTATGGCTCATATATTGACAAAGGAAGGAGGCAGGCAGATGCCTGCGAGCGGAGCCGGGGGTTCGGGGGCGGAGCCCCCGTGCTACGGTACAGGGTATTTTAGGAATTTTATACCTTGTAGGGTTTTAGTATAAATACATGATGTATTGATGTATTTGATATACTGAATCAATAAAATTCGACTGCTCCGCCGTGGACGTAGGCATATTGCTGAACCACGTAAATCTTGTGTTCTTTATTTTCTTGTCTTTAATTCGTATGCCAAATTGTCATCGTTTCACAACATGGACTATCGTGGAAAAGTAGTTCATAAGGAGATTTATTTTGTAGGAGTGGGGTGGGCAGGCGATTTATGATGAAGACAGCTGTGCTAAAGGCATCGACCCAATAAGATTGTGGGACGACTGAATGAAAAAGAAGGGAGAGACCGATTTCAGTTATATGACGGTGTTTCCTTTCAGCTCGACCATTTTGAAGGGTGTGTATGGACATGAGATAAGATGGTGGATGCCGAATTTTTGAAAATGAGATTTGAGGCGTGAATTTGTAAATTCAGTGCCACCATCGCTTTGAAACTTTTTGATTTTATGTGAAAATTGATTTTCAACAATCACATGAAAATTTGTGAAAGTTTCAAAAAAATCAGACTTGGCACGCATAGGATAGAACCAAACAAAACAAGAGAAATCATCTATAAAAATGGCATAGTAGTGAAAACCTAAGGTAGAAGTGACAGGGGATGGTCCCCAAAGATCACAGTGAATGAGTTCTAAAACTTGACTAGACTGACGTTCAGAAACGAAAAAAGGTAGATGTGAGCTTTTTGCTAGCTGACAGGACGTACAAAGTTTAGAAGACGGACTAGAAGTACCAATGGAAAGCTGATGTCGAAGGATATTTATGGTACGAGCAGCAGGATGACCGAGTCGGTTGTGCCAAACGTCAAAGCTGGCGTGTGGACATCGGGATTGAGCTAGGGCAGTAAAGGCCGACACGGGGTTCCTCAGGACGTACAAACCATGCCCACGAACGCCGGTTGCGAGTATCCATTCGTTGTCCCGAGCTTGGATGGTGAACTGCACATTAGTAAATAGAACATTAATTGGGAAGTCAAGCGTAAGCCGAGAAACAGATAATAAGTTCTTCGTAATGTCAGGTACAACTAGAACATTATTTAGAGATAAGGTTTGCGAAAGACGCAAACAACCCATGTGGGTAATTCGAAGGCAATCACCGTTACCAACTGCAACACGATCAGAGCCAGAATAATTTGAGACATTATCCAGAGTAGACACATCATTGGATATATGAGCAGTGGCCCCAGTATCCAAGTACCAATCTGAAACGGATTCTGGAGAAACAGAACAATTCGCCGAGAAGGCCTCCGCAAGTTGAGCCGTATGCGGAGAATACGAGCCACGAACATACGATTTGTCAAACCGTTTTGGACAATCAAAAGCATCATGATCGGTTTGGCGACAAAAATAACACCAGGGCTTTCGACGCTGTTTGTTTCCTCCCTTAGATTTTCCACGACCAGGAAACCAACGACATGACAGACGTGCTATGTCAATGATTCTCCGGGCAGTGCCGCCGGAGTTGATTCGCGTCGTTGGCGTTAAAGAAATGGCCAAAGAGGCATGGGAAACCCTCAAAACGATGCGCGTAGGGAGCAATCGTGTACGAGAAGCCAAAGCGCAGACACGAAGAACAGAGTTCAAAAATCTCACCTTTAAAGAAGGTGAAGGAGTTGAGTCTTTTGGAATGAGACTTAGGGCAATCATCAATGATCTCGAATCATTGGGCGATACTGTAATCGAGCACAAGGCGGTGCTCAAATTCCTCCGGTGTGTTCCACGACAATACAAACAGATGGCAAAGGCGATTGAAACTTTAGTGGACCTCAAAACCATGACCATTGAAGAGCTGATTGGTCGACTCTTGGTTGTGGAGGAGTACGAGGAACTCGACAATGCAGCCCCTGCTGATCGTTTACTTCTCACAGAAGAAGAGTGGCGTGCCCAACAGCATCAACATGATCGCGGGCAAAACTCAAAGTCTGGAAACTACAAAAATGCAGCCAAAGGAAAAATGCCAAATGGAGATAAATCAAGATGGTCAAATAACGCGCCTGCAAACAACTTACGAAAGAAAGGAAATTGCCATTATTGTGGAATTATTGGACATTGGGCCAAGGAATGTCGTAAAGCAAAGCGTGATCGTGAACAACGGGAGCAAACAAATTTTATGGAAGTTGAATCATATACAGATGATGAACCTGCTCTCCTCATGGCGAAAGATTGCTTCAGTGACAAGCTTCAGCCCCAAGCCGTGCTGAAAGAATGCTGCAGCACGGAGACTCAGCCCCAAGCCATGCTGAAAGCATGCTGCAGCAACGAGACTGAAACTCAGGCAGTGCACCTGGACGAACCTCTGATGTACATATCCAGAGATGTTCAATGTGAAGAAATTCGAACTTGGTGCTGGGAGGATTGCTACAGCAACGAGATAGCAACACTTAAAGTCAGAAATACTGCTGCATCAACTACGCAAGTTATATTCCCTGTGTCTGATCAGGATGAGAAGGATGTTGGTGAAGAAAGTCATGTCTGGTGCTGGGATAAATGCCACAACAATGCTCCAGCATCGCAGAATGTGAAATTCCCTGTGTTCGATCAGGATGAGGATGATGTTTGCAACAGAACAGCTATGGAAGAGGATAATACTTGTTTTCTGACCATTGAAGAACCAACGAATATTGATGAAGCTCTTGAAAATCCCTCATGGAAGCAAGCTATGGAAGAAGAAATAAAAGCAATTGTCGACAACAAAACATGGCAGCTTGCATCGCTTCCAGCCGGTCACAAAGCAATTGGAGTAAAGTGGGTTTTCAAGGTAAAGAAGGATCCAACAGGAAACATTACAAAATACAAGGCGAGACTATTCGCAAAAGGGTATGCGCAGCGAGAGGGGGTGGATTATAATGAATTCTTAGCTCCAGTCGCAAGAATTGAAACGGTACGTCTTCTACTTGCACTCGCTGCACATTATAGATGGGAGGTTCACCATATGGATGTTAAGTAAGCATTCTTAAATGGAGATCTAGTAGAGGAAGTCTACGTCCATCAACCACCAGGTTTCGTTGATAAAGAGAACAAACACAAGGTTCTCCGACTGCACAAAGCCCTGTACGGATTAAAACAAGCTCCACGAGCTTGGAACTCCAAATTGGATGCTTCGCTGATTGCTCTGAAATTCATAAGAAGTTCTTATGATCATGCTGTTTATCGAAGTGGAAATAATCAATCGTACATGATTATTGGCGTGTATGTGGATGATTTAATCATCACGGGCACAAGTGTTCTAGAAATAATAGAGTTCGAAGCCGAGATGCAAAAGATCTTTAAGATGAGTGATCTTGGGCTACTTAGCTATTATTTGGGCATTGAGGTAAGTCAAAAGGATGGGAAAGTCACGTTGTGTCAAGGTTCTTATGCTTCGAAGTTGCTAGAGAAAGCTGGAATGAAAGGGTGTAATCTATGTCACACACCAATGGAGAATCGACTTCGTCTAAGCAAGAAGGACGATAGCCAAGCTGTGGATGAAACATTATATCGCAGCATCATTGGCGGCCTTCGATATTTGGTAAACACACGTCCAGATATTGTACATGCTGTAGGAATTGTAAGTCGGTTCATGGAGGCACCGACGTTGAAACATTGGGCTGCAGTCAAACAAATTTTGAGATATATTCAAGGAACATTAAGATATGGATGCTGTTACAAGTCAAGAGAAGAAAAGTTAAGTTTGATTGGCTACAACGACAACGATCTTGCGGGAGATGTTGATGACCGAAAGAGTACTACTGGTATAGTTTTCTTTCTTGGTGGAAACATTATAACTTGGACATCTCAAAAGCAAAAGGTGGTAGCTCTATCTTCTTGTGAAGCGGAGTATGTTGCTGCAGCAACTGCAGCATGCCAAGGAGTTTGGCTCAGCAATTTTATTGATGAAATACTTGGTTCAAAATTAAAGTTCAAGCTTTATGTGGATAATAAATCGGCCATCGCATTGAGTAAGAATCCATTTCATCACGATAGAAGTAAGCATATCGACACCAAATTTCATTACATTCGAGAATGCATTGAAACGAAGAAGATGGATGTGGAGCATGTAAGCACGAACGACCAACTGGCGGACATGTTGACAAAGGCGTTGGGTCGAAATAAATTCGTCGAGTTGCGACAAGTCATGGGCATCAAGAATATCGATGCAGAGATACGAGATTAAGGGGGTGATTGTTGGAGATAATCTCGTATATATCTTCAAATATATGATTAGATATATTTGGTTGATAGATATCTTTAGTTTTATATATATCTAGTTTATAGATATATTTAGTTTTAGATATATCTTGTTTTAGATAGGATTTAGATAGATTTCCTATTCCTAGTTGATTTAGATTTCTAGTTTATTTTGCCTATATATACCCCATTCCATTCAGTAATAATATTCAAGTTTTTCCCGTTCATATTTTCTGTCTCCCTACTATCAGCAATTCGTATGCTAGTTTGATGCTCTAGCATCACGTCAGCTTGTCTCTCTATTTGTCTTGCGGCTGCCATAACAACTCTTTGGTGGCGATTGAATAGGACTCGGGAATTTCAAGGTGGTCGTCCGCGGGGGCACTGGCTGTGGTCCTTTTGGGGAGTTCTTTCTTGCTAGGCACACAGCCCCCAGCCTTTCCTTTCAATAGTCGCGGATTTAGAAGTTAGGAAGATGAGAGTCGGATGCGGCAAATATGAATGCGTGACGGCTGATAATTGTTGAGCAGCCATAATCAGAGGTGTCAAACGAGTTTTCTGCTTCTTGTAGATCTCCCGTGAATCTTCTCATGGCCTCCAATCTTCAATCCTTCCCTAGCAAAGTAACCGATCATCTCGTTGAAAATCCAGCCAATGTTGAGGTTCAATTTTGTTTCACAAAAAACGGAACCAATGAATTTGTATTGAGATGAAGAATTTCAGAATTACAGAGCATGAATAAGGTTACAGAGAAAAATAATAGAAAGAAAAGTAGGTAGGGTTTTTCCCTTTTTTTCCGTTTTTACAAGTAAAATTAGGTGCCTATTAATAGGCTAAAAATCTAACTATTTTCCTAAATTCTAGGAATAGTGAAGGATAATCCTCTATTCGGTTGAATCTTTCTTGAATAAATCTTTATCTTGACCGGGTCTCATCCAGAATTATCTTTATCTTGAAACTAGTATGTTTGCTTGAAATATTAGAAATTTTTTATCGCAATTTTGCTTAAATAAGAAATATCTTCTTATTACATCTTTGTGTTGAGGGAAAGATCCGATTTATAGGGCAGACTGTGCGAAACATGGTAATCAAGCAACGAGCAAAACACAATCAAACAAAATTGTAAACATAATCAAGCAACGTTCTTAATTTCTCACGGGAGACTTTTTCTCACCGGATCCACTCCCTATATATATATAAACTTGAGCAAAAGCATAATATTTAAAATTGATTATCCCTGCTAACTAAACAGACACACAACAAAAGGAACAGTGAAAAAGCAGGTTTCTTTTTTCAAACATAACAGTCTCAACATTA
>JAPKLW010005781.1:934-11136 GCA_026898455.1 Plectranthus barbatus | reverse complement strand
CATCTACGAGTGTAGCTTGCGTAATTCTTTTCTCATAAGTATTCTAGGGTTGATTTAAATTATAGATAACAAAGGCTTTTAGGGTCGTGTGGTATGGTTACGTGCCATGCCAAACTGTCTCTTTTGGCTGGATTTAAATTTGTGGTTAAGTGCTTAGAAGCATCTTAGAATATAATGCAGTTGCTGCTTCCCTGTTCTTGAGAGATGGCTTGGTCTAAGGTTTAACACTAATTATTAGTTTCATGTGTCTAAGGATTCCTGACATGGTATGAAATTAAAGGATTGGGGCTTTAAACCCGCAGTCTGGTTGATGGTGACATCATAAACGTCTACGAGTGTAGCTTGCGGTGGGAACTCTTGGGCTATTAGTGGAAAACATTTGTATTTGATTTATCAAGAGGTTTTCAATGCATTTGTTTTCGAATGTTCTGCATGTTTGTTCTTATTTAGATTATTTATTTGTTTCAGATATGTCTATGTCTACTGTTGATCATATATTTGCTCTCAATCCCTTAACTGGTCCAAACTTTCCCGAGTGGAGATACTGCATTGAGTATATTCTCCTGTATAAGCAACATGCATTTGTTCTCACCATGAAGCCACTTGCTCCGCGTTACCATAGACTCTCTAGACGTGAGAAGCAATTCTATGACAGATGGGTGGCATCTGAAGATTTTACTTACAAGTTGATCTTGGATAACCTGTCTAGAGAATTGAAGCTCAAGTACTTGGGCTATTGTAGCTCTGTTGAAATCTCGAAGGACTTGGTGGCTACGTATGGCAAGGTGGAGCGAACTATCAGCTGTGATCTTGTGAAAGATCTTGTTTGCAAGAGAATGGCTGAGGGTAGTTCGGTGACATTACATGTGATGATGATGGATAACACCATGAATCGGTTCACACGTAGAGGTGGATGTATCAGCGATCGGGCCAAGATCGATATAATCCTGAACTCATTACCACTTTCTTTCTATGACTTTAAGAAAGATGTAGTTGGGAGAAGTGAGTATACTTTTAAAGAGTTGCTTACTGATCTCTTGGCAGAACAGTCTTTCGTACCTTCATGGCATTCTGAGTTATCGGATTTTGTACATAGTCTGAACACATTGAAAAATGTGGTCAATGACCAATACAGAAATCTGATTGATCGAAGAAGGCGTGAAAGGAAGTCAATGGAGATGAAGATGGTTGCTTTCACTTCAAGCAAGAACGCATGTGGAAGTAAAAGACAAGATACGTCATTCGCATTTGTAACGGAAACATGTTTAGCATCTATTTCTACTCATTCGTGGGTAGTGGATACTGGAGTTACTGATCATGTTTGTTACACTTTGCAGGGGTTCACATCGAGGAGGGTGCTGAAGAATGACGAGATTACCATCTCAATGGGGAATGCAGCACGAGTGAGTGCAGCTGCCATTGGAGATGTCACCTTGTACTTTGATGATTCTAGTTTGACTTTGAGAGATGTTTTATATGTGCTGGATTTTCGGCGGAACTTTATTTCAGTTTCCAAACTTTTCATTGATGGATATTCAGTTATTTTTGATAGTGGTGTTTCTATCATTGGTAATAACGTTGTTATCTGGCGTGGAATGCTAAATAACTCTCTCAATGTCATTAACTATCATCATAACACTTCCCCAAATGTTGCGTGTAACTCATTTGAAATTGATAATTCTAGAAAGAGAAAGCTTACTTCTTCTGATGAGGATCTTATATATCTCTGGCACTTGAGACTGGGTCACATCAACTTGAAACGGATTCAACGACTTGTAGATGATGGTACAGTGGACTTAGTCTGGCCTGTACCTTATCAAGTCTGTAAATCCTGCATCGAGGGAAAGATGTCTTCTAGGCCTTTTAAGGCTGGTCAGTCTCGAGCAGACGATGTGTTGGAATTGATCCATTCTGACTTATGTGGGCCCATGTCCACACAGGCTCGTGGAGGGTATGAGTACTTTGTCACTTTCATTGACGACTACTCGAGATACGAATATGTTTGCTTGCTTCGCTACAAGTCTGAATGCTTTGAGAAATTCAAAGAGTTCAAGGTTGAGGTAGAAAAGAAGGTTGGGAAAACTATCAAGTCATTGCGATCTGACTGTGGTGGCAAATACCTCGGCAACGAGTTCCTGTAATATTTGTCAGAACATGGGATACATCCTAATGGACTGCACCAGGTACTCCCCAACAAAATGGTGTAGCCGAAAGAAAAAATAGAACTCTTTTGGTGAAGGTAAGATCAATGATTAGTTATGCAAGCTTACCCATTTCATTTTGGGGATACGCATTGGAAGCAGCAGCTTACATCTTGAACCTGGTGCCTTCTAAATTGTTTCCTAAGACACCCTGTGAACTCTTTCTTGGACGCAAACCCAGTTTGTGCAAGTTTATAGTATGGGGTTGTCCGGCACACGTGCTGACAAAGGAACCCGATAAGTTAGAAAGTAGGTCCAAGGTAATGTTGTTCATAGGGTATCCTAGACAAACGGAAGGTGGTTACTTTTACTGTCCTGAGAGTCAGAGAATCGTTGTTAGCACCAACGCTAGATTCTTGGAGGACGAGTATGTCAGAAACCACAAGACAAGGAGTGATATAGTTTTTCAAGAAATTGAAGATGAGAATGCGATTCCAATGGAAGGGGAACGTGTGAACGTGAGTGCACCTGTGAGAGGTACAGCACCACCGACGTGTTCTTCAGTGCAAGGTGCATAACCACGAGTTGCAGCACCAACTGCTGACATGGCACCGATGCCGCATCGCAGTGGGAGAGTTATTTTCCAATCGGAAAGATACATGTTCGTGGGTGAGTCTTCGGACTTGAGCCCTGAAGACGGACATGAAGACTCTGACCCACTGACCTACTGATAAGTTCGTTATTTCGCTAACTTATCATTGAGTTTTTGTCCATTTAGTGTTCAAGATATGTAACTTTCATCAGTATTTGTGCATGAGTGTATTCCGGTGTTATGTGGTATTATGATGGTGAAATCTTGCAGGAAATAAGCTAAGTTTGGAAGAAGTTCGAGAACAGGCCACATGGATCTATTTCGGCCGAGATGAGACGTACCTCGGCCGAGACGAAGCCCCGAGATGAGCTCGCCTCGACCAAGTGAAGATCGACACGGGAGCTCCATCTCGGCCATAATGAGGTTCACCTCGGCCGAGATGGA
Source organism: Plectranthus barbatus (assembly GCA_026898455.1). Taxonomy (NCBI): domain Eukaryota; kingdom Viridiplantae; phylum Streptophyta; class Magnoliopsida; order Lamiales; family Lamiaceae; genus Plectranthus; species Plectranthus barbatus. The sequence goes on along the minus strand of JAPKLW010005781.1, from coordinate 7,959 downwards.
AGGTCGACATGCACACATGGCAGACCGAGGTGGAGAAAGCCGGACCAGTTCATCTCGGCCGAGAAGCCTTCTATCTCGGCCGAGACATATCTCGCTGGGGCGGAAAATTGGCAATTTTTGGGCCTATCTTTCCCTGAAGATTTGTTACCTTGTGAAGCATATCTGTACCACTATATAAACACTTATATTTCGAGTTTTAGAGGCAACACAGTTTATTTTGAGAATTATATATTATTTCCAAGGCAGAGGTTTGTGGATTATTTACTTTGTGAAGTTGAAGACAATTGATGGAATTGTTCTCTTCCATTGAACATCAGTTTTAATGCAAGATTGTTATTTCAGGTTTAATCTTTTCATGATTGCTCTTATTATGAATATGTTGAATTAAATTCTCAATCAGATTCTAGGGTTAAAAGTCTATCTTGAATACATGTTCTGAAATTGTTTATTCGAATGCCTTTTCTTGATTGATTTGAGGAATCCTGTATTTAATTTAAACCTGGTTTCGTTGGCCACTTAATTAGGTTACTAGTTAATTAATTTGAAGACTCAAAAGGTGATAATTGATTAACAGGAAAATGATTTCACAATATAATTTATTATTCTTGTCTCAAAAGGAAAGAATTAGATTATAGGAAAAATATCTGTTGTTCTCTGTAGTTATTGATTATTTCTTGAGACCGAAAGGATAAAGGATTTCAATAATCTACTTTGTAAATTGTCTTAAAATGAAGTTTGCAATATTTTTCTGATTTCCATCTTTCAAGGAATTAAATTGGCATTTGATGAATTTATTTTACATGTTAGTAAAGATAGTACTAAAATCCCTAGAATCTGAACTCTTGCATTTATCTGAACAAATCCTTAAATTTGCCTAATTACAATAGTTTTTCTTTAATTAATAATTGTTTTCAAAGTTATTCCTGAAATTTATGATACAAAACTCTTTTCAAAATTTGATTGCCTCAAACAATCTTCTGAGAAACTATAATTCAGTACTTAAGATATTCGTTATTTCATTCATCGAGAGATCGATAATTACATTTGCCGCTATATTGTTAGCTATGCTAAGTCGCTAATAATTTTTAGCGATCAAATTTTGGCGCCGTTGCCGGGGAATGAATAGAATAAATCTTGATATTGAATTTGTTATTGGAATTTTGATTTGAGCCCTATTTTTACTACTTTCGATTTAATTTTCCTAAGATTTCCTTTTCTGTTTCGACCGAGTTGATACTCATCTCGGCCGAGGCGCTATTCTGTATCTCGGCCGTTGTGTCTCTTATCCCGGCCGAGACAGACAAAAAAAAAATTTCTATATTAGTTGCTTTTATTTCCCTTGTTGAGTAATTCCATACTTATCAGTTTTCTTTAATATTTTGTTTCTGTTTAATCACTTTATTTTCTTTGGTTTCAGATAGTTTATGAACACCAAGAGGAGTGGAAAAACACCAATTCCATTCGATCCTGAGATAGAAGCCACCTGCCGTAGAAATAACAGCAGAAGAAACCGAGGAGAAGAGAGTAGTGAAGCCAAGAAAATGGGGGATAATCCTAACAATCAGGATCCACCACCCGGTCTTACACCGGAAGAGCAAGTTAAGATGGTCCGGGAGATGCAAGCCATGAGGGATCAGATCCGAATACTGACTGAGAGGAACAACCATAATCCTCGACATGAGAGGCGGGAAGATCCACCAGAGGATGATGAAGATGAGGAAGAAAAAGAAGAAGATTTGGGGAGGTTTGATGCTGATGAAGATGAGGATGCTATACAGAAGAAATACAGACCAAAGTTCCAGGAGAGTGACTTCAGAGTGGGCATCAATGCCAATAACTTCGAATTGAAGACTGGTCAGGTGCAGATGGTTCAACAGAACCAGTATGGGGGCCGAGCTACTGAGGACCCCTATTCCCACCTCGATAAGTTTTTAATGCTCTGCAACACAGTCAAGATCAATGGAGTCAGCAAGAGTGCTATTCGGATGAGGCTCTTTGCCTTTTCTCTGCGAGATAAAGCTCAGTCATAGTTCTCTGCTTTGGACAAGACAAACATCAGTACGTGGGTAGAACTGAGGAATGAGTTCCTTGCCAATTTCTTTCCACCAAGTGTTATCAGGCAAAGGAAGAAGGACATCACTAGATTTGCTCAAAGGCCCGATGAGAACTTTCATGAAGCATGGGAGAGATACAAGGAGTTACTGAGATTATGCCCTGGCCACAACCTGAGTCTGGCAGACCAAGCTGAAACTTTCTACGAAGGGTTGAACGATAAGACTGTTGAACAAGTGGATTCTACTTTGGGGGACTCCATCATGACAAAGGGTCCCAAGAGAGCTATGGATTTCTTCTAGAAGATGGCGAACAACAGTCAGAGATGGTTAAATGTTCGACAGAGGCCTGTCAAAGCTGTGGAGCAGGTTGCTACTGAGGAAGTTGACCTGAAGGCTGAATTCAAAAAGCTTCGAGAGGATTTCGCAGTACTGAAGACTGAAAAGATAGTTGCTGTTGTTGAGCAAGTTCAAGTACAAGAAGAAGGAGACCGCATGGACGTGAACTTTGTCCAACGAAGTGGGTTCCAAAACAACTACCGAGGAGGCTATCAACAAAACAATTAGGGTTACAACCCTAATGCTGCAAGAAACCATCCTAGTTTCTCTTACTCAAATCCTCAAGGAGCAGAACAACCACCGGCTAATTTTGCAACTCAAGGTGGAGCAGTTGTTGAGAAGAAAAAGCCCAATCTTGAAGAAATCCTAGCCAAATTCATGGAAGGGTCCACCGAAAAAGTAGGAAAGCTGGATCAAGAAGTCTCAGGGATCAATAACAAGGTTGACGTGATGCAGAAGCATTTAAAGATCATTGAGACACAAGTTAGCCAGATCGCAAATGCTCTTGGAACCCAGCACAAACCCGGCCACCTTCCGAGCAACACTCAACCCAATCCGAAGAATCAGAAGGGCGAGGTCAATGCCATCATTCTCAGAGGTGGAAAATCATATCAAGGGCCAAAGAATCCTGAAGCAGGCCAATCGGAAGGAGAAGAGACAGAGCAGAGAGAGGAACCCACCGAGGAAGGCTCTATCTCGGTCGAGACAGAGCCCAAAACAGCCGAGGCAGAGGAGCCAGGTGCAACTGCAGCATCTACACCATCTCGGTCGGGACAGACTACATCTCAGCCAGGACAGACGCCGGTCAAGCCCACTCATCGCCCTCCTATGCCGTATCCGCAACGCTTCGCCAAGTCAAAGATGAATGAAAGGTACGCACGGTTCCTTGAAAATATGAAGAAAGTACATATTAACATTCCGCTTGTAGAAGCTTTGCAGGAAATGCCAGGGTACATCAAATTCCTGAAGGATATGGTGGCACAGAAAAGACCTATGCTGAAACACGAGACGGTGAACCTGTTTGAAGAATGCAGCACAATACTTCAAAAGAAGCTGCCCTTAAAGAGGGAAGACCCTGGTTCTTTCACCATCTCTTGTTTTATAGGTGGAGAGATGTTCGGCAAAGTGCTCTGCGATTCTGGAACGAGCATTAATCTGATGCCGTTGTCGATATTCAAAAGACTGGAGATTGGAGATATCAAGCCGACAACTATCACACTTCAGATGGCTGATAGATCAATTTCATATCCTGAGGGGATTGTCGAAGATGTACTGGTAAAGGTTAAAGATTTCATACTTCCGGCTGATTTTGTTGTTTTAGATATGGAAGAGGATCACAACATCCCGCTAATTCTGGGGAGGCCATTTCTGAGGACCGGAGGAGCCCTGATCGACATTCGAGAAGGGAAATTGACATTCCGTGTTGACAATGAGTCAGTGACCTTTTCAATCTACAAATCCATGCAGAAGCATGACAACGGAAGTTATCAAGAGGAGTGTCATATGATCAACTGCTTTGAGCAGGTGATTTCTTCACCTTTTTCTTCGCTTAAATCTGATCCTGATTATCTCGAGAATTGTTTACTGCATTCTCCTTTTTCTTCTACAGATCTTGACAATGCCAATGAGGAAATCCAAGACCTTGTGATGGAGCTGGACATTTTCGAAGAAATTTCAAGGCATAAAGAGCTAAAAAGGGAGAAGTTGCCAGCCCGATTCAGCAGAATTTCGGAGAAAAAACATGGAAAAGGCTCTGTCTCATCCGATATAAAGAAAAAATCGACCGAGGTGAGAAATCGAGGCAGAACGGTCGTGGCAAGAGAAAAAATGGCCGATATGTCCATAACGGCTGAGATTAGTTCCATCCCGGCCGAGATAGGTGAAATGGTTGATTTGCAGGTTAAAACGGTCGAAACAGAGAGACGTGGAAAAGGGATTTGTCCAACACAGGGTATCTCGACCGAGATAGAGCCTATCTCGATCGAGACAGAGACCAACCAGGGACAATCTAACTCCGATCCGCCTGTTCTAGACCTAAAACCTCAACCTTCCCATCTCAGGTACGCCTTCCTTGGTCCAAACGACACTTATCCTATAATCGTGTCTTCTTTTCTGACGCAAGCTGAGATGGACAAGCTACTACGGGTTCTGAGGCAACATAAGGCTGCTATAGGATGGACACTGGGGGACATCAAGGGGATCAGCCCTTCGGTTTGCATGCACAAGATAATTCTGGAGGAAGATGCCAAACCAAAGCGGCAAGCACAGAGAAGGCTTAACCCCATCATGCAGGAGGCAGGGAAGAAAGAAGTACTGAAACTTCTTAACCATGGGATGATTTATCCCATCTCAGACAGCAAATGGGTGAGCCCAACTCAGGTGGTCGCAAAAAAAGGAGGGATGCAGATCATCAAGAACGATGATGGAGAAGAGGTCGCCACCCGACTGGTCACAGGATGGCGGGTCTGCATCGACTACAGAACCCTCAATGCTGCTACGTGCAAAGATCATTTTCCACTGCCATTCATTGATCAGATGTTGGATAGACTTGCTGGTTACCATTTTTACTATTTTCTTGATGGTTATTCAGGGTACAACCAGATAGCAGTGGCACCTGAGGATCAGCACAAGACAGCTTTCACATGCCCCTATGGTGTATTTGCTTACTGGAGGATGCCCTTTGGCCTTTGCAATGCTCCGGCGACCTTCCAAAGATGCATGATGGCCATCTTCCACGATCTGATAGAGGACATCATGGAGGTATTCATGAATGACTTCTCTGTTTTTGGTAGTTCTTTTGATTTTTGTTTGCAGAACTTAGCTACCGTCATGGAGAGGTGTACCGAGACCAACTTATGTCTGAATTGGGAGAAGTGCCATTTTATGGTACGAGAAGGGATTGTCCTGGGACATAGAGTGTCTGCTGAAGGACTGGAAGTAGATCGAGCCAAAATCACTGCAATTGAGAAGATGCCACCGCCAGTTAACGTGAAGGGAGTAAGGAGTTTTCTTGGCCACGCTGGATTCTACAGAAGATTCATCAAGGATTTTTCCAAAGTGTCTCGACCTCTTTGTAATTTATTGGAAAAAGATGTCTCTTTTACATTTGACTCTGACTGTTTGCAGGCTTTTGAGCAGTTGAAGAAGGCCTTAGTCACTGCACCTGTTCTGACTTCTCCAGACTGGAGTGAGCCTTTTGTGCTTATGTGTGATGCTAGTGACTACGCGGTAGGAGCAGTCCTAGGCCAGCTGAGGGGGAAATTGTTCCATGTCATCCACTACGCTAGCAAGAGCATGAATCCGGCGCAGTGTAACTATACAACTACTGAAAAAGAGATGCTAGCAGTCGTTTACGCTTTTGATAAGTTTCGGCCCTATCTTATCGGGTCGAAAACTATTGTTTATACTGACCATGCTGCTATCAGATATCTCTTTGCTAAACAGGATGCCAAGCCCAGGTTGATCAGATGGATCCTACTCCTTCAGGAGTTTGACGTAGAGATAAAAGATAGAAAAGGGAGCGAGAATGTGATAGCTGATCACTTGTCGCATTTGGAGCCCTCATCTGAGGCGGAAGAGCAGGGATTGAGGATTCGGGAGACATTCCCTGATGAGCAGATGTGCTACATTGAAGATTTGAGAGCGATGCTCGAATCCAAGACACCGTGGTTTGCTGACTATGCAAACTACCTTGCCACTGGTGCTCTTCCTCCAGACAGCTCCCCTTATGGTCGAAAGAAATTCCTGCACAATGTCCGGTTCTACTATTGGGAGGATCCGTACTTGTGGCGCCGATGTGCTGATGGCATCATCCGCCGCTGTGTCCCTCAGTCCGAGTGGCAGTAGATCAACGAGGCATGCCATTCCTCTCCTACGGGAGGCCATCATTCAGCCAACTGCACCACTTTCAAGATTTTAGCCAGTGGATTTTATTGGCCCTCTATCCACGAGACCTGCCGTGGCTGGATTACTGGCTGTGATCGTTGCCAGAGGACCGACAACATTTCCAGGAGGGATGAGATGCCACAGACGCCTGTGATAGAGGTTGAGATTTTTGATGTCTGGGGGATAGATTTTATAGGACCGTTCCCATCCTCTAGAGGTTTCTCCTATATTTTACTTGCAGTGGACTATGTCTCAAGATGGGTGGAGGCCATTCCGACTACCACCAATGATTCGAGAGTTGTGGTCAACTTCCTGCAGAAGTTGATGACCCATTTTGGAGCTCCGAGAGCGCTGGTAAGTGATGGTGGATCTCATTTTCTTAACAAACTGCTTGCTTCCCTTCTTGCTAGGTATGGAGTAAAGCATAGAGTCATCACACCGTACCATCCTCAAGGGAATGGATTGGCTGAGCTGTCCAATCGGGAAATTAAGCAGATTTTGGAGAAGACTGTCAAGCAGAGGAAGGACTGGGCTATCAATTTGGATGATGCATTGTGGGCTTATCGCACCGCCTACAAAACTCCCATAGGTATGTGATAACTCTCATTTGGAGTTATCTTTTGATCCTTTTAACTAAGCTTTAGATGTTGTATTCGAATAAGATGCTTTGAAATCAAGGTCCTTTGTGCTTATTTATGTTTAGTTGCAAATTAGTTGTGGTGCTTTACATTTTGCAAATATTAATAAGTT
>JAPKLW010005780.1:0-19527 GCA_026898455.1 Plectranthus barbatus | reverse complement strand
CGATCAATACTCTGTCTGATGAGTACAAGCTTCTAGCGGAGATAGTAATCAAAATGCTTCAATGTGATGCTGGTTCCTACTCCGAACTCTCTGCCAAGAAGTATTCTGTTATGATGGCTCTGATAGATAACATTAAGGGTAATTGGGCGGAATTCTTTTTCGAGCGATGGGCTGAACATGCTCGAAAGAATGATCACATAGCGGTAGATGGAACATTCTCGTCGAACGTGAATTTTGGGCTAAAGATCAGTAAATACTTGGAGATATTGTTCACCAATACAAGAGTTGATCGTGGTGAAAGTCTAAACCCTACAGATTACATCCCAGCAACAAGGAAGGAGCCCAAGCCCGTGAGTAGCCGAAACCCTCGGAAGTTAACAGGGAAGTCTAATGTGGACAAAGACAAACCCACGTCTCCTAAAGAGCCTGATGCGTCCACTTTAGCTCCTCAAATCTTACAGTCTGCCATTCCTATGTCTGCTGAAGAGATTGCTCTACTGCAAACAAACGCTGAGACAGAGCATTGCTTCAAAAATCTCGAGGAAATTGAGAAATTGGGGAATTTACCTGTTGATCAAATCAATGAGATAGTGACTGCAAAGGAAGCCGAACAACTTCCACCTACTATTGGAACTATGGCTATACCAATTCCAACGAAAAAGAGAACCAAAGTCACCCCTCCTGCACCTAAAGCGAAGAAGAAGACCAGGAGAAGGCTGGAGCTACTTTCTGAGAAGGAAGATTCCTGATGAAGTTCCTCATACAGAAGATCTTCCTAATGTCATCTCTGACAAAGAATCCGCAGGGATATATGATGCTAAAACTCTGACGTTAATCTCCTCAAAAGGCATGGATCCACTTCAATTATCAGTCACGAGAAGTAAAGCAAATCCTGAATTTGATTTGCTAGGTCAAGAAATTGATAAATTCGTGTCCCTGATGGTTGAGGAGGACATAAAAGGTGTATTTGCTGGCGTATTGAAAGAAGATACTCCTGAAGGGAAGATATTGGGAGAAGAGTTCAGACGATGGAAGAAGTATGACTACATCTCTCATGAATTTGGTATGGAGGAAAGAGAAATTATGATGGCTTGGAAAGGATTGAAATTTTGGAGGCATGAAGAATTGTGGGCGAACGAATGGATGGATCAATCTCCATGCACAAAGCAGTACTCTGATAAGGCGGTCAGCGAAAGGCTTCAATTAATTGAAGCTCATCGGAGAACGTCCTCTCCTCATTCTCTGCCACAATCAACTTTTGCTCCCGACGAATCATCTGTTGGACACATACAATTCTCAAAACGACAAGCCGAAGCTGCTGCCGCATACAAGAAATACCAAGCAGAACTCCCTATGCTCGAAGAATTATTGCATCAAGCCCGGTTGGCTGCAGCACTAGAGTACAAATTTCAAACGTTCGAGATTATCGCCTATCAGGACAGAGAGGAGGAATTGCAAGCCTACATGTTAGCATTCTCTCTAGCAGAAGCACGGAAACTCGAGGAAGCTGAGAACGCTGCTGCTGAAGCAGTGTTTCAAAAAGGAATTGAGGAGGAAATACATCTGCTAGTCAACACTGCTGCTGAAGCAGAGTTTCAAAGAGGGATCGAGGAGACAATACATTTGCTAGTCACCTCTGATCAAAGAGAAACCGCTAACACAGAAAGGACAGAGGTAGTCATGGAGGAAATCTCCACCTCCACTGCTAGGAGTCAAGCAGTCATCATTCCTACTACCTCATCCTTCCTTGCTACTCCGATTAGCACGCTACATCTTCCAACATATCTAGACTCCGTTGTTCAAATGGTCGTTCAAAGCGCGGTGTCTACTATATCTGAGAGAATGGTGATTGAAGCCACGGATATACGAAGGGAAATTGCGGTAGTCAAATCCAACGTTGATACCATGACGGCCAGGGTGGACACAGTCGAGTCCAACATTTCCTCTGTCAAGGACTCTGTACAAGAAATAAAGACAGACGTAGCAGAGCATAAACAGCGAGTGGATTCCAAGGTGAACTCTTTTTCTTCCAGACTTTTGGATGCAATCAAAGAGGGGGAAGAAAGAAGGGCTGATGAAGCTGTTGAGAGGAAGAAAGCGAAGGAAGCAAGAGCTGCTGCTAAAGAAGAACAGAGGAGAATTCTAGAAGCTGCAAAAGAAGAACAGAGGAGAATTCGTGAAGAATTCAAACGGAAAGAAGCTGAGCTCAAACAGAAGGAAACAGAAGCGAAAATTAAGATGCTCGAAGAAGAGAATGAGCGGTTGGCCAAGGATCTGGAAACAGAGGCTGCTGAACGTGCATCTGCTGAGGAACTTCTAGACAAATTCGTGGAGCTAGCCTCAAACAAATTCGATGAATTTGACAAGATGAAGAAACCTGCTCCAGACTCCTGAGTTCCTCCGTTCCTCTGGTATTTATTTTTTTCTGCTAGCTCTTATTTTGTCTCCGTCTAATCATTTTTCATTGTACTTGTAATTGATATATCATATGAATGAAAATTGATCAACAGAGACAACCTCTCATTGTCAATCTCTGATTTTCACAGTGTTTCTTAGTTGAAATACACTATTTGTGTATTCAACACATCTGAAAACAATTGGATTGAAATTGAAAAAGTAATATGTCTGCTAATTTTATTTGGGTGCTAGGATTCCTAGCATATTACCTCTGCAACATTTACTTATGCGTTTAATCGAGAAATATTTCCCAGCACTTGTTGAGGGGGAATTTCATTTTTTTTGCTTTACTTGAACTAAGGTGGATAAACTCTGTGTTAGTTTGATAGAATAGTTTAGTGTTTTGTAAACACAGACATTCTTCCTCTTAGCTTTAGCAAATGATAGTAAGCTTTGATCGCACCAAAAAGGGGGAAATTGTTGGGAAATTATTCCTAAAATCTCCCTTAGGATTTATTTGTAAAAGGTTTTGTTGAATCAAACCTTAGCATTTGGTCGATCATTTGCTGAACTATAGACAAGTCTAGCATATCATGTAAAGTCCTGTATAGGTCATCTATTGAGTTATAATAGACTAGCAGACATCGAAGGACAGCATCTGCTAGAAGACATGCGCTATTCCTAGCAAACATCGAAGGAAAGCGTTTGCTAGAAGACTTACGCAATTCCTAGCAGATACCGAAGGACAGCGTCTGCTAGAAGACATGTGTTAGCAGAATGCTAAGATTTTAGCATTTGCTAAATCCTGAAGGATACAAGCAGAATAGAAGTCAAAGGTTTGAGTGTCAACGGAAATATTCAGCAAATCAAGACAAATAGCATAGCAGAATGTCAAAGGCTGAAGCCTTACTGCCGTTCTGACAAAAAGTACACACAAAGGACGAGACTTTCCCGAAGAAGCTCGGAAAGTACAGATCGAGAACAAAAAGCGACTGAACAAGTCTTATCACTCTCGGACAAAAGAGACGTTGTGTCTAACGGATATGGAGATTCAAGATTTGAATCTCCACCTATAAAAGGAAGGTCCAAAAGAGAGAATCGACTACTACTACTGCTTTTCTCACTTCAGACATTCACGAACACTCAAGCAAAAGATTCCTTTGACAAAGTGAACAAAGAAAAAGTAGTCAGTTGAGAGCCTTGTGAAAGAATATTAAAAGCTCTCAACAACCAGAAGTGTCGCTCATTGATTTACTGACACTCCATTGAAGATATTCTTGATTGCATTCAAGAATTCTCAATCATTGGGATTCCTTTCTTTTCAGAAAGAATCTAACAGTCGAACACCTGAAAAGGTCTAGACTCAGAAGGGCACTTAGCCGTATTCAAGGAAAGTCAGGAAGTGACTATAAAACTTCCAAATCAGGCAAGGCAGGAGTTTTGAAGGTGTGCCCTTGACCCAGCCGAACCAACATCTGAGGAGTTCAGGTTATCGGAGGATAGCTGTCAAGTAGCCAGGCCGAAAGCTCACTGCCTACTTAACTGTAAAAGGCGAATCCTTGTAATCTGTATACTTACTTAGTGAATTCTTAGCGTATCGGTTAAGGAGTGGACGTAGATCTTGTTGGATCGAACCACTATAAATACTGTGTTCTTTTACTGTTACATTGCTCATAAGATTTGAAACCTAGCAATCATATTGCTAGTGTATAACTGTGAAGAAACTTAATTTATCTCTGTGCTTAACTAACCTTGAAAGGTAAAACATAAAGTATAAGTGATGATTTATTATTCCGCTGCATTTCGTGAGTTTATCTAACACGACGACTCTGAAAATTAAGGACCAACAAGTGGTATCAGAGCAGGAGGTTGAAAAACCGACTGCTTCTGAGTCGCTTAAGACCAGATCTGTATTTTCCTTGCACTTTTATTTGTTTCTCTGTGTTTCGCTTGTCTAGCTCAGGAGACAAAATGTTGAACCATTCGCTTGGGAAGTATGACAGAGAGAACTTTACCTCATGGAAAAAGCTTGCGCTCATACAACTTCAGAGCATACATCCTGAGATGGCGGATGTACTGGTAAGAGGTCCTATTAAAATCATGAAAGCTAACACCTTTATAGGACATGATGTTGCTGAAGATGCTGCTGATGGAGAACCAAGGGCTCCAAGACCCCCGAGACCTGATATGGTCCCAAAACCTTTTGAGGAATACACTAGCGAGGATAAAAAGAGAGCTCAACTAGAGCATATGGCAAAGAAACTAATCCTGGATTCCCTACCGAAGCTGATGAAAGAAAAAGCGCTTGACTTTGACACCGCTAAGGAAATGTGGGAATACGTGTGCAATTCCTCTCAGGAGACAGACCAGATGAAATGCAACAAACTGCAGGTAGCTGTAGATAAATATGAATCTTTTTCAATGCTTGCAGGAGAATCCATACAAGCTATGGAGGAGCGTTTCAACACGATTATTGGGGAACTCAACAACCTTGGAAAGAAATATGATAATGGAGAAATGAATCACAAGATCATCTCCAAGTTGTATCCCAGAGATGACTGGTTTGTTAAAATGACCAGTCTGAGTGAAAAAGACCTCAACAACATGATTACTTCTGAGGTATTCGCTCAACTTAAATCACATGAGTTTATAATACAACGATCAAAAAGGAATGAAGCAGCCATAGCTCAAGCATCATCTACATCCGCTGCTGGCATTGTGGATATAGCATATTTTGCTAAAAAAGATTTCAATAAGTTCAAGTTGAAAAAGCCCTACCACAATCAAGAAAGATCCACTCCAGCAACACCAACTAAGGAGGTGCCGACAACCTCGAGCCCTCAGCCTGTCGATATAAAGATCAACGAGCTGGAAGAACAAATGAAAAGGCTCCAGAAGTTGCTGATGGAAGCTAAGTCCGAGAAAGAAACCAAGGATGCTCAGCCGTCATCCTCATTTTCCTGCTCAGCAGAGCGAAAGGTTAGGACTTGCTTCGAATGTGGTTCTCCTGACCACTTGAAGCATGATTGTCCGAAAGTTAGCAAGGAAGAGAGAGAGCGATTGAAGGAAAGATTTGAAAGACGTGCTGTTAAAGCAGTCAAAAGGGCGCTCCTAACAAGAACAGAAGCACAGGACATCCCTGAAAATGATGAAGAATATTATCTCTCTTCTGAGAAACACGATGAGGAAGCCATGCTCGTTCTAATGGCAAATATTGAGGATGATCAGTTTGTTGATGCAGAGGAGAACCAGGATGCTGAAACGGCTCTAGCAGCCGAAGACAACGAGGTAATTTTAGTAAGCATTCCTAGTTTCGCATTCATAGAAGAGTCAGAGGAATTCACCTTAGATTCTGAGGAAGACTATCTCACGAAGCTAAATGTAGAATTCTCAAAAATGTATGAAATTAAAAATGCAATTTTTGGGGAAAATGCTTAACTGAAACTCAAAATTACGGATTTGACCGAGGAAGTCGGAAGGCTGAGGTCTGAAAGTGAAGATTTTTCAAAGCTTAAGGAAAAATTCTCCGAATTATTGACAAATTTTCATAATCTTGAAAAGGAGAACCTTACTCTGAAAAATAGACCCCAAGAAAGATGCATTTGCAATTACACATCCAGCAAGGCAGTACTCAATGCCATTGTTAGCCAATAGAGAAATCACAATGATCGCTCTGGTTTAGGCCTTGGATATTCGAATAGAGCAACCACATCTAAGGAGAAACCAATTCAATTCGTTTCTGCTGGATTGACAAATGCTGAAAAGGAGAAAGGACTTGTTATTGCTGAATCATCTACTGCTGAGCCAAGTGCTGAGCAAAAGAATGAACGATCGCAGAATACGCCTGCGAAATCTCAGCAGAGGTCTCCGGTAGAGGCTGCTAAGTATCCGTCTGCTAGACCTCAGCAGAAACTTAATACAGAATCTGCTAAGCATACTACTCATGGACCTCAACAGAGGAACTTAAGAGTGAATGCTATGTACAAGTCTGTTAGGCCTCAGCAGAGGAACAACAGAACAAATACTAAGTATATGTCAGCTGAACCTCAGCGAAATTCAAGAGCATATACTAGTTCGTATTCAGCAAAACCAAGGTATGCTGAGCGTTATGTTCCAAACGCGAGGACAGCTAAACCTACCTTTCACCACAGAATGGAGTATCGATATAATACTGAAAGGTCGATATATCATGAAAACGCACTACATAGGAGGAACACCTATGAAAGACCCGAGCCTAATTCATTCATATTTTCAAAGGCAAGGAAGGCCAAACACACTACCACACCAAGTTATTAACATGTCAAACATGTTAAGCCAAAGATTGAAGCAAGGGTAAATAGTAAAATCAAGAAGAAAATCTTGAAAGTCACAAAAATGTGGGTTCCAAAAGGAACAATGATCACCGCTAATCCTGCAGGACCCGACGCTAAACGGGTACCTAAATCAATTTAATCACTTGTGTTGCAGGAACAGGGTCCAAAAGCTCATACTACTTCGAGTATATCAAACGAGTGGATCCTTGATAGCGGATGTTCAGCGCACATGACAGGAAATGAGAATCTGTTCTCTGACTTACAAAAATTTCTACATGGGTCAAGAGTCAAATTTGGAGATAATGGTGAAGGCAAAGTTGTGGGAAGAGGATGCATAGAAAGCAATGGGCTAAGAATAGTCAATGTAGCCCTCGTCTCCAACCTCAAACACAATCTGCTTAGCATTAGCCAACTCTGCGAAAATGGGTACACTGTCTCATTTGTCAATACAGGTTGTACTATTGCTGACTATGTTACAGGGGAAGTAAAACTTCGAGGCATCAGCAAGGGTGGTCTATATGTTGTTGACTGGGAAAGTGGACAGCAACATTCATGCTTCCTGACCCTGAACAAAGAAGAAACAACATGGCTATGGCACAAGAGGTTCAATCATTTGAATTTCAAAACTATTAATCACCTTGCCAAAAATAAGCTTGTTGTAGGTCTGCCCAATGAGACTTTCCGCAAGGAAGGAATATGCAAAGCATGCCAACAAGGGAAGCAGACCAAATCATCCTTTAAGTCAAATCCTGAAAAAGAAACATCACAAAGGATCTTAGAATTACTTCATATGGATCTCTTCGGTCCAGTCACTCCACCCACTGTAAGTAAACGTCTATATACACTTGTGGTGGTTGATGATTTTTCCAGGTATACATGGGTACGACTCTTAAAGACCAAGGATGAGGTGAAACTTATGCTACCGGAGCTGATTCTCAAGGAGAAGAATAGTAAAGAAGTTACTGTAAAGAGAATTCGCTCTGACAATGGAACAGAGTTCTGTAATGGAGTACTAATGGATTTCTGTGCTGAAGCTGGAATATCACACGAAAGATCCATAGCTAGAACTCCTCAGCAGAATGGTCTAGTAGAAAGAAGGAATCGGACGTTGAAGGAAGCCGTTCGTTCAATGTTAGCTGATTCCAAACTACCTGCTAAGTACTGGGGGGAAGCAGTCATGACGGCATGTTATACACAGAATAGGAGTGCTATCAATGATAGATTTAATCAAACTCCCTACGAAGTGTACAATGGTCGTAAGCCCTCTATAACTCATCTCCTTGCATTCGGTTCCACATGTTATATTCATAATAACGGAAAATCTAAACTCAATACTTTCTCACCTAAGTCAGATGAGGGTGTACTTCTTGGTTATGGACACCCTACTCACAAAGGTTATAGAGTATTGAACAAGACTACCGGTATTGTGGAAATAACATGCAATGTTATTTTTGATGAGTCTACTTTAATGCGCAGAGAAAACAAAAGCAAAGAGGATAGCAATCATGAGACTGATGATGTCAATAATCATACATTTTTAAGTTCTTTCGAGAATATGCGTATTGATCCGACTAAGTCTATGAATGACTGCAATCCAAACCAGATGCACTCAGCGGGGGACCAAACTGCTGACCAGGCCGGTGATGCAAGTGATCATGCTGAGGCCACACCTACCAACATTCTTGTTGACTCAGACATTCTAGAGATGCTTAATGAAGATGAAGAGGAGACAGCTAGGGATGTTCCTTTAGGGGAAGGGATACCTACTGTTGAAGATCTTGGCAGAGGCGCTGCTGGGTTTCCAGCTGCTGAAAGAGTTGCTGAGGAGAACTCCGTTCCAGGAAATCAGGCAGCAGTTATTCCAGTTGAAGCCAATCCAGATGCTGAGCACCAGGAGGGTGCTATGGAGAACAATGTACAAGATAATGGTCACGCAGGGGAAGGAAATATGGCCAGACCAATCAGACCAACATGGTTGCGCGCCCATCCTCTTGAAGATATCATAGGAGATGTCAATGATCCCTTAATGACGAGACAAGGGAACACTATGCTGGCTTGTTATATCTCCAGCGAAGAACCCAAAAAGGTCGAAGAGGCTCTTCTAGATCCGGATTGGGTGAACGCAATGCATGAAGAACTTGCAGAATTCACACGGAACAATGTGTGGGAGCTGGTAGACAGACCTGAACATCAAAGTGTTATAGGCACTAAATGGGTGTTCAAAAACAAGAAGGATGAGTCTGGTTTAGTTGTCAGAAATAAGGCGAGACTCGTAGCTAAAGGCTACAGGCAATGCGAAGGGATAGATTATGACGAGACATTTGCTCCAGTAGCCAGACTTGAAGCAATCCTTTTATTCCTTGCGTACGCTGCTTATCATGAGTTCAACGTGATGCAAATGGACGTAAAGAGTGCCTTTTTAAATGGTGAACTAAAGGAGGAAGTCTATGTCGAGCAACCTCCAGGGTTTGAGCATGGTAATCAAGTGTACAGACTCAAGAAGGCTCTCTATGGATTAAAACAAGCACCAAGAGCTTGGTATGGAACTCTATCCAAATTTTTGCTGAAGAATGGCTTTCAGAAAGGGAGGATTGATCAGACTCTCTTTCGCATTGAAGATGAAGGAAGTATTTTGCTGGTGCAAATATACGTCGATGATATCATTTTTGGCTCTAAGAATCAAGGATTATGTGATAAATTCTCAAAGCTTATGACCAGCAATTTCCAAATGAGTATGATGGGGAAGATGTCTTATTTTCTTGGGTTGCAAGTTCAACAATCCAGCGAAGGAATTTTCATCCATCAAAAGAAGTATACACGCGATTTGATTGCTAAATACTGTCCTGAAAAGACGAAGAGTCTAAGGATCCCTATAAGCACGACGTGTATTGCTGCACTCGAGAAGGAAGACGATGATGTGAATCCAACTCTCTACAGAGGCATTATTGGTTCGCTGCTATATCTCACGGCTAGCAGACCGGATATATCTTTCGCCGTCGGATTATGTGCTAGATATCAAGCAAATCCAAAGAAGACTCACTTGGATACTGATAAACGCATTGTGCGATATTTGAAGTGCACAGAGGGTCTGGGAATCTGGTATCCTAGAACGGACAGTCTTGCACTAAGTGGATATTCGGATTCTGATTTTGGAGGATGCAAGATTGACAGGAAAAGCACGAGCGGTACGTGTCAATTTTTGGGACACAAGTTAATTAGCTGGTTTAGCAAAAAGCAGCATTCTGTTGCTACCTCTACCACTGAAGCATAATATGTAGCCGCTGCTAGCTGTTGCTCACAAATCTTATGGATAAGGCAACAATTACAAGACTATGGGATTTCTCCCGAGTGTGTGCCTATCTACTGCGACAACAATAGTGCCATGTGCATTACAAAGAATCCTGTTCATCATTCCAGGACAAAGCACATTGATATTCGACATCACTTCATTCGAGATCATCAGGAGAAGAAGGATATCGATGTTCGGTACATATGCACTGAAGATCAGGTAGCAGACATTTTTACGAAGCCGCTAGCCGAATCAAGATTCAAGGAATTATGTATTAAATTGGGTCTTATGGAGTTGGATGGAACCTTGGATGAATGAAATGATACTTTCATTCTTTCTGGAATTCTTATTTTTTTCTTAAAGATGTTGTGGATGCTGATTTTAAAGCGCTAATGGAATTATGTGACACTCATTGTTACTATTGCTTCGAGGGGAGATTGCTGAGCAGATATATTTACATAGTCTGCTGATGAAATAAGCAGTAGCAGTTGATAAGTATCACCCATGGTTAACACATCATTATGAAGGTTAAAAGTTGTTCATTAATATTTAGCAACGATACTTCCTACATTCAACAACAACAAAAGGAAATTACAATTTATTCTATTGACGGATAAAAGTCAGAATCCAGGAGGCGAGAAGGTCCCTCTGCTAATTCTAGGAAAGTCTGCTCCAGCAACCAGCTCAACTGCATGCCATGAAGGAGAGGAACATCTGGATACAACTGGACGCAATCTCGGACATCCTCGAACACGAGGCCAGCCCAATCAGCCTCGACAAGCTCTGCGTCCAAAGCCAACATGACTTGCCAAACTTCCTTGGTAAGGCAGATGTCGTTGGGATCTCCACCCAGGACCATGTTGTTGGCAACATGGAACAGCTCTCGATATGAGCACCTGAGACCGGTTACCGCAGGAGTTGGCGTGAACCTAAACCATGGAGAAAGGCGCCATTTCCTCCACGCAGTCTATTCTGATGCTGGCTCCATGGATCTGTATCCCATCACTGATACTGGACCTCGTGGAAGTCCAAAATCCTGAGAGAAGGACTCTCGTGACCATCGTATCAGCCTCCCTCAGAAGGCACCGTATATGGCATCCTTTTCAGTCTTGCAGTCCTTGAGAAACTCCCGAAGGAGATCTTCATAGAAGTGCCTGGGAGTGGTTGTCACAAATTGCTTCAACCCTGTCCCATCAACCTTCGTCATGACCATGTCGGCCACGGCAGGACGGTCTTGATAGTATAGACGAAGGGCCGCTTCGTCAAGGATGTTGTTTCGGGAAATGTCAAGGATGTTATTTGGTGAACTTATGATCTCAAGGATTTTCTTTGCTCTGAAAGGAAGAAGTTTTTTTGGTGATATCCAAATAAGTGCCACAAAGAAGTCCTTTTTATAGACACGGAAATCTCTCCGCAATTATGATTTCGTGGGAATATTTAAAGGAACGTGATGATTCATCCTCTGAAATCTGAATCGTCGCAAGAAGAGAGAAGGTCGTGACGGTATGGGAAATCTAATCAGATCAATAGTGACGCCTGGCAGTCATATCAACGCTTGGCTCGAGGAGACTATCATCTTTTGTGATCTCCTGAACTTTGACCGACTCTGGACACGTCGATGCATTTCTCAAAAGAGTAACGAATTCAGGAGAAGGAAACGCTTGCCGACTCGAAAATGCTGAGTCATCATTTTTCTTGCCACATCATATTCAAGGAGAGGAGATAATATTTGGAGAAAAGAAGATATCCTTGAAAGCCAATCTGATTAGACCAGATGCGTACAGACGATTGTATCGAGTTGAAACGTGCCACGAGTATTTCTCGGAGAATGGAAGATACGCTACAGGTCACGCGCATACAAAGACCGTAGATTTATCATCTTATCTGACAACAAATCCTCATCCGACAGATATCGTATCTATTGAGTATAGCAAGTCTGCTAGACTCTTGGGCGTTTGGCCCTTTGCTGAGCAGTCAACAAATTGTTTGGATTTGCTAAGATAGCTTATCTGCTAGGAAGCTAGCAACGTTGTAGACGGAGGTCTACTCAGCAAACTATCGAATTTGAATCATTTTTTTTATATACTCAGGCATGTGAATGATATTATGCGGTTTGTCAAGATCACAGAAGATTGAACATGAGCATGAGAAATGAAAACACTGTCATTTCATTATATACGTTCATCTACAAAACATTTATATGACAAGAAGAGATTACAGCTAAGGTGGCAAGGGCCTAAATGGATAAAAATAAATCTCCCAAAGGTTCGAAGGGACTAGAGTGAGATCCTGGAATCTCTGCTCTAGCAGCCAACTTAATGGCATCCCGTAGGGGAGAGGAATATGTGGGAAGTTCTGGACACATCGCTGCACCCTTTGAAAGATGAAGGCCGCCCGGCCGACCTCCGCTTGATCATCAATCACCATCATGGATTTCCATATCTCGCCAGAGAAGATCATGTCATCAGGATTTTCCCCGACGATCATGCCACAGACAATCTCGAAGAGGACCCTGTACCGAGGTTGCAAGCGATATGCTGAGGGAGTTGGAGAGAAATCAAACTCAGGAGAAGCTCTCCACTTCATCCACGACGTCCACTCGGGGGCTATTTCATTGCTGCGATAATCCATAACGGAAATCGGACCCCTTGGCAGGCCGAACTCTGAAGCGAAGGTGCCAGCAGTCCACCTCACTAACTGGTTCCTGAAGACACCAACAATGGAGTCCCCAACAGCATCACTCGATCGGATGAAGTACCGACGATGCTCCCTCTGGAATGTATGCGGAGTAAGGGACACAAATCTGCCCAAACTGCTGGCATGAAGACTTGTCATCGTCATCTCAGCCACCTGGTAATCTGCTTCATATTCTTCATACAAACCAGAATCACACAGGATTCTGTTTCTCGGAACAAAGAGAGCATGGGCTGGTTCCATTTTCGTATATAGAGAGAAGTTTTCTTTCGATTGAGAAAATGAGAAGAGAAGGCATACCAAACATATCTGAAGATCATATTATTTATAGAGTTACTAATGTTTACTGCTCATCTCGGAATTCGAACGGTTGCGCTGCTGAAGAATTTATTCAGATGCGGGAGATTGCTTTTCATAAAGAGGTGCATTTAATGCGCGCAGACGGCGGTGACGAATTAGGTCGTGCCACGACACCAGCACTCAAGTTCTGGAGAACGTGCGTACTTGCACGATTTGACTACATTCCCCAGCCGTTGATTGAGATTAAAAAGGGAGCAATCCCCACTGTTGATTTCCTCTCGTGTTCTGAAATCTTCTATACACCAGATGGAATTCAAATCTCTATCATTTTTTTAAAACCCTTCGCCTCTCTTCTTCTCAAAACCCTCTCTGAAAATTTCTAAATCTCTGAATTCTAAACAATGGTGTCAAATCCCAACACTCCAAATACACTAAACACAGAACCCAACCATCCTGAATCACCCCAAACCTTGATCCCAGAAGATTTCATTTCGTCGTCCCCACTGCAACCACCCACCTTCATTTACCCACAAATTGTCGGTACTCCACTGCATGCCCGACATGCACCTGATTTCACTGGCATAGAGAAGAAAGAGGATATCGATAAATCCATCCCCTATAGCAAACTTGTCTTTTTGGCCCGGAAGAAGGAATTATCAGGCCATACAAGGGAGCAAAGGCGTCTGGCGCAAATTATGAAGGACAAAATTTTATATATGCCTCTCGCCACCAAACATATTCCAAAGTGGATCTTGGATCTACTCGAATCCGAACTTTTGGTAAAGTATCTCTCCGCTGAACCTGTTCGATTTCACCCTCATATGGTTTCGGAATTCTATGCTAGGGCAGTTATGAGCACTGATCAAAAATCTTTCAAAACTAGCATTTATGGAAATATTGTGGACGTTAGTGCTGATTTACTGTCTAGAATGTTTGGGCTTCAAAATTATGGAGCCAAGATATCTCAATACAAGATGAATGACCATGCTGAAATGGAGCGACGGTGGAATCTTTGGAAGAAGCCAGGGGAGTTGAAAGACAAAAAAGGACAGGCGATTTCCTTCAAGGTTGCTACGGCGATCAATACTCTGTCTGATGAGTACAAGCTTCTAGCGGAGATAGTAATCAAAATGCTTCAATGTGATGCTGGTTCCTACTCCGAACTCTCTGCCAAGAAGTATTCTGTTATGATGGCTCTGATAGATAACATTAAGGGTAATTGGGCGGAATTCTTTTTCGAGCGATGGGCTGAACATGCTCGAAAGAATGATCACATAGCGGTAGATGGAACATTCTCGTCGAACGTGAATTTTGGGCTAAAGATCAGTAAATACTTGGAGATATTGTTCACCAATACAAGAGTTGATCGTGGTGAAAGTCTAAACCCTACAGATTACATCCCAGCAACAAGGAAGGAGCCCAAGCCCGTGAGTAGCCGAAACCCTCGGAAGTTAACAGGGAAGTCTAATGTGGACAAAGACAAACCCACGTCTCCTAAAGAGCCTGATGCGTCCACTTTAGCTCCTCAAATCTTACAGTCTGCCATTCCTATGTCTGCTGAAGAGATTGCTCTACTGCAAACAAACGCTGAGACAGAGCATTGCTTCAAAAATCTCGAGGAAATTGAGAAATTGGGGAATTTACCTGTTGATCAAATCAATGAGATAGTGACTGCAAAGGAAGCCGAACAACTTCCACCTACTATTGGAACTATGGCTATACCAATTCCAACGAAAAAGAGAACCAAAGTCACCCCTCCTGCACCTAAAGCGAAGAAGAAGACCAGGAGAAGGCTGGAGCTACTTTCTGAGAAGGAAGATTCCTGATGAAGTTCCTCATACAGAAGATCTTCCTAATGTCATCTCTGACAAAGAATCCGCAGGGATATATGATGCTAAAACTCTGACGTTAATCTCCTCAAAAGGCATGGATCCACTTCAATTATCAGTCACGAGAAGTAAAGCAAATCCTGAATTTGATTTGCTAGGTCAAGAAATTGATAAATTCGTGTCCCTGATGGTTGAGGAGGACATAAAAGGTGTATTTGCTGGCGTATTGAAAGAAGATACTCCTGAAGGGAAGATATTGGGAGAAGAGTTCAGACGATGGAAGAAGTATGACTACATCTCTCATGAATTTGGTATGGAGGAAAGAGAAATTATGATGGCTTGGAAAGGATTGAAATTTTGGAGGCATGAAGAATTGTGGGCGAACGAATGGATGGATCAATCTCCATGCACAAAGCAGTACTCTGATAAGGCGGTCAGCGAAAGGCTTCAATTAATTGAAGCTCATCGGAGAACGTCCTCTCCTCATTCTCTGCCACAATCAACTTTTGCTCCCGACGAATCATCTGTTGGACACATACAATTCTCAAAACGACAAGCCGAAGCTGCTGCCGCATACAAGAAATACCAAGCAGAACTCCCTATGCTCGAAGAATTATTGCATCAAGCCCGGTTGGCTGCAGCACTAGAGTACAAATTTCAAACGTTCGAGATTATCGCCTATCAGGACAGAGAGGAGGAATTGCAAGCCTACATGTTAGCATTCTCTCTAGCAGAAGCACGGAAACTCGAGGAAGCTGAGAACGCTGCTGCTGAAGCAGTGTTTCAAAAAGGAATTGAGGAGGAAATACATCTGCTAGTCAACACTGCTGCTGAAGCAGAGTTTCAAAGAGGGATCGAGGAGACAATACATTTGCTAGTCACCTCTGATCAAAGAGAAACCGCTAACACAGAAAGGACAGAGGTAGTCATGGAGGAAATCTCCACCTCCACTGCTAGGAGTCAAGCAGTCATCATTCCTACTACCTCATCCTTCCTTGCTACTCCGATTAGCACGCTACATCTTCCAACATATCTAGACTCCGTTGTTCAAATGGTCGTTCAAAGCGCGGTGTCTACTATATCTGAGAGAATGGTGATTGAAGCCACGGATATACGAAGGGAAATTGCGGTAGTCAAATCCAACGTTGATACCATGACGGCCAGGGTGGACACAGTCGAGTCCAACATTTCCTCTGTCAAGGACTCTGTACAAGAAATAAAGACAGACGTAGCAGAGCATAAACAGCGAGTGGATTCCAAGGTGAACTCTTTTTCTTCCAGACTTTTGGATGCAATCAAAGAGGGGGAAGAAAGAAGGGCTGATGAAGCTGTTGAGAGGAAGAAAGCGAAGGAAGCAAGAGCTGCTGCTAAAGAAGAACAGAGGAGAATTCTAGAAGCTGCAAAAGAAGAACAGAGGAGAATTCGTGAAGAATTCAAACGGAAAGAAGCTGAGCTCAAACAGAAGGAAACAGAAGCGAAAATTAAGATGCTCGAAGAAGAGAATGAGCGGTTGGCCAAGGATCTGGAAACAGAGGCTGCTGAACGTGCATCTGCTGAGGAACTTCTAGACAAATTCGTGGAGCTAGCCTCAAACAAATTCGATGAATTTGACAAGATGAAGAAACCTGCTCCAGACTCCTGAGTTCCTCCGTTCCTCTGGTATTTATTTTTTTCTGCTAGCTCTTATTTTGTCTCCGTCTAATCATTTTTCATTGTACTTGTAATTGATATATCATATGAATGAAAATTGATCAACAGAGACAACCTCTCATTGTCAATCTCTGATTTTCACAGTGTTTCTTAGTTGAAATACACTATTTGTGTATTCAACACATCTGAAAACAATTGGATTGAAATTGAAAAAGTAATATGTCTGCTAATTTTATTTGGGTGCTAGGATTCCTAGCATATTACCTCTGCAACATTTACTTATGCGTTTAATCGAGAAATATTTCCCAGCACTTGTTGAGGGGGAATTTCATTTTTTTTGCTTTACTTGAACTAAGGTGGATAAACTCTGTGTTAGTTTGATAGAATAGTTTAGTGTTTTGTAAACACAGACATTCTTCCTCTTAGCTTTAGCAAATGATAGTAAGCTTTGATCGCACCAAAAAGGGGGAAATTGTTGGGAAATTATTCCTAAAATCTCCCTTAGGATTTATTTGTAAAAGGTTTTGTTGAATCAAACCTTAGCATTTGGTCGATCATTTGCTGAACTATAGACAAGTCTAGCATATCATGTAAAGTCCTGTATAGGTCATCTATTGAGTTATAATAGACTAGCAGACATCGAAGGACAGCATCTGCTAGAAGACATGCGCTATTCCTAGCAAACATCGAAGGAAAGCGTTTGCTAGAAGACTTACGCAATTCCTAGCAGATACCGAAGGACAGCGTCTGCTAGAAGACATGTGTTAGCAGAATGCTAAGATTTTAGCATTTGCTAAATCCTGAAGGATACAAGCAGAATAGAAGTCAAAGGTTTGAGTGTCAACGGAAATATTCAGCAAATCAAGACAAATAGCATAGCAGAATGTCAAAGGCTGAAGCCTTACTGCCGTTCTGACAAAAAGTACACACAAAGGACGAGACTTTCCCGAAGAAGCTCGGAAAGTACAGATCGAGAACAAAAAGCGACTGAACAAGTCTTATCACTCTCGGACAAAAGAGACGTTGTGTCTAACGGATATGGAGATTCAAGATTTGAATCTCCACCTATAAAAGGAAGGTCCAAAAGAGAGAATCGACTACTACTACTGCTTTTCTCACTTCAGACATTCACGAACACTCAAGCAAAAGATTCCTTTGACAAAGTGAACAAAGAAAAAGTAGTCAGTTGAGAGCCTTGTGAAAGAATATTAAAAGCTCTCAACAACCAGAAGTGTCGCTCATTGATTTACTGACACTCCATTGAAGATATTCTTGATTGCATTCAAGAATTCTCAATCATTGGGATTCCTTTCTTTTCAGAAAGAATCTAACAGTCGAACACCTGAAAAGGTCTAGACTCAGAAGGGCACTTAGCCGTATTCAAGGAAAGTCAGGAAGTGACTATAAAACTTCCAAATCAGGCAAGGCAGGAGTTTTGAAGGTGTGCCCTTGACCCAGCCGAACCAACATCTGAGGAGTTCAGGTTATCGGAGGATAGCTGTCAAGTAGCCAGGCCGAAAGCTCACTGCCTACTTAACTGTAAAAGGCGAATCCTTGTAATCTGTATACTTACTTAGTGAATTCTTAGCGTATCGGTTAAGGAGTGGACGTAGATCTTGTTGGATCGAACCACTATAAATACTGTGTTCTTTTACTGTTACATTGCTCATAAGATTTGAAACCTAGCAATCATATTGCTAGTGTATAACTGTGAAGAAACTTAATTTATCTCTGTGCTTAACTAACCTTGAAAGGTAAAACATAAAGTATAAGTGATGATTTATTATTCCGCTGCATTTCGTGAGTTTATCTAACACGACGACTCTGAAAATTAAGGACCAACAAGTGGTATCAGAGCAGGAGGTTGAAAAACCGACTGCTTCTGAGTCGCTTAAGACCAGATCTGTATTTTCCTTGCACTTTTATTTGTTTCTCTGTGTTTCGCTTGTCTAGCTCAGGAGACAAAATGTTGAACCATTCGCTTGGGAAGTATGACAGAGAGAACTTTACCTCATGGAAAAAGCTTGCGCTCATACAACTTCAGAGCATACATCCTGAGATGGCGGATGTACTGGTAAGAGGTCCTATTAAAATCATGAAAGCTAACACCTTTATAGGACATGATGTTGCTGAAGATGCTGCTGATGGAGAACCAAGGGCTCCAAGACCCCCGAGACCTGATATGGTCCCAAAACCTTTTGAGGAATACACTAGCGAGGATAAAAAGAGAGCTCAACTAGAGCATATGGCAAAGAAACTAATCCTGGATTCCCTACCGAAGCTGATGAAAGAAAAAGCGCTTGACTTTGACACCGCTAAGGAAATGTGGGAATACGTGTGCAATTCCTCTCAGGAGACAGACCAGATGAAATGCAACAAACTGCAGGTAGCTGTAGATAAATATGAATCTTTTTCAATGCTTGCAGGAGAATCCATACAAGCTATGGAGGAGCGTTTCAACACGATTATTGGGGAACTCAACAACCTTGGAAAGAAATATGATAATGGAGAAATGAATCACAAGATCATCTCCAAGTTGTATCCCAGAGATGACTGGTTTGTTAAAATGACCAGTCTGAGTGAAAAAGACCTCAACAACATGATTACTTCTGAGGTATTCGCTCAACTTAAATCACATGAGTTTATAATACAACGATCAAAAAGGAATGAAGCAGCCATAGCTCAAGCATCATCTACATCCGCTGCTGGCATTGTGGATATAGCATATTTTGCTAAAAAAGATTTCAATAAGTTCAAGTTGAAAAAGCCCTACCACAATCAAGAAAGATCCACTCCAGCAACACCAACTAAGGAGGTGCCGACAACCTCGAGCCCTCAGCCTGTCGATATAAAGATCAACGAGCTGGAAGAACAAATGAAAAGGCTCCAGAAGTTGCTGATGGAAGCTAAGTCCGAGAAAGAAACCAAGGATGCTCAGCCGTCATCCTCATTTTCCTGCTCAGCAGAGCGAAAGGTTAGGACTTGCTTCGAATGTGGTTCTCCTGACCACTTGAAGCATGATTGTCCGAAAGTTAGCAAGGAAGAGAGAGAGCGA